>RWGZ01000555.1:475946-773290 GCA_009725065.1 Utricularia reniformis
AAAATTTTCTTTACCCTATTACGAGGAAAAGGTCCAAGGATATCAATCCCCCATCTGTCAAACGGACAAGGCAATGGGGTGACCGATAAGGGAGCCCCAGGCAGCTGTGGGATCGGAGCATGGTACTGACATATGACACATCGTTTAGTGTATTTCTTGGTATTTCCAAGCAACGTCGGCCAAAAATATCCAACTCTGATGATACGGTGATATAAAAATCGAGCCCCTGAATGAATGTCGCATATCCCTTCATGAACATAAATCATGACGGCTTCAGCCTCAATAGGAGATAAGCAACGCAAAAGCGGCCCTCAAAACTCTTTTTAAACAATCGTCCATCAACTAGGATAAATCTCTTAGCCCGGACTTCTATCTTTCTAGCTTCAGACTTGTCTTCAAGAAGATAGCCGTTTGTAAGATATTTAATAAAGGGATCCATCCAATTGGGTTCCATAGGAGATTCAGTAGCGTTAATATTCAAGCCTTGGAGTTCATGGCGTAGAGCCCCGATTTCTTTAATTGACTGTTCGGTCACTGATATCTCGACCGAAGGTCGGTCCTGGATATGGACCGAAATAGTACTCGACTCTATATCATGTATGCCCACGGCCAATCTGACAAGTGCGTTAGCAACCTTATTCTGTTCTCGTAGCACGTGGTCAAGAGAAAACTCACTGAACTTTTTGGATAATTCCAGGACTTTGGCACAATATAATTTCATCTTCGGATCATGAGTTTCAAATCTCCCTGCGAACTGCTCCACTACTAACTTTGAGTCTGAAAACATTCGCACTCTGATAACTCCCATCTTTCGGGCCAAGGTCATTCCCGATAATACAGCCTCGTATTCTACCACATTATTTGTTCCAGCAAAGGAAAATTTAACTGCGGAATGAATAAGGTCACATTGTACCGTTGTTAGGGTAATACCCGCTCCTCTTCCTCCGAAGGTCAACCCATCCACATGGATCATCCAACAATCATCCTCTTGGTTTAGATATATGACCGATCGGGTCATTTCAACCACAAAATCGGGTAGAACCTAAGCTTTGATCGCCCTTCGGGGCAAGAATTCCGGATACATAGCGCTGAGTTTGACAACCCATTTTGCTAACCTCTCATTCAAATCCTTTTGTTTAAGGACCACTTTCAGAGGTTGATTCGTATAGACATAAACCGTTCGACCTTCAAAATAATGTTTCAGCTTGGATACAGCTTTCTTCAAAGCCAGCATGAATTTTTCCACGATGGAATATCTGGTTTCGGAAGATACCAGAGAATGACTTACATAATAAACGGGTCTATGAATGTCATCTCGGATAGTCACCAGAGCTGTGCTGACGGCAACTTTTGATACAACAAGATACAACCCCAAAGGTTCATCACAGGTTGGACTCACCATCACCGGGGGAGTGCTTAAATAAGTCTTTAGCTCAGAAAAGGCCCAATCGCATTCTTCGGTCCGGTCTAGATGACTTGCTTTTCTTAGCACTCTGAAAAAAGGCAGAGCCCGGTCTGTGAATTTTGAAATAAATCTGCTTAGTGCAACGAGCCGGCCAGTAAGCCTATGAAATTCTCTTTTGTTTTTTGGAGGTTGCATATCAATGATAGCCTGCACTTTCTCAGGGTTAACCTCTATGCCTTTTTCTGAGACGTAATATCCTAGAAATTTTCCACTTCGGATCCCGAAGCAGCATTTGTTTGGATTTAGTTTGAGCTTATATTTGCTGCATACTTCGAAACAACGAGACAAATAAGAAATATGATCTTCATCATTCATAGATTTAACAATCATATCATCAACATATACTTCCATCATATGGCCGATCAGTTCTCTAAAGATTTTGTTGACCAACCTTTGATATGTTGCTCCAGCATTCTTCAGACCGAACGGCATAACCACATAACAATAAACGCCATCTTCGGTCATAAACGATGACTTCTTCTGATCTTTCTCAGCCAGAAAGATCTCATGGTACCCGTAATAAGCATCCATAGTGCTCATCATGGTGCTGCCAGACACAGCATCTACCAGTCGGTCAATATGCGGCAGGGGGAAGAGATCTAACTCACAGCTTTTGTTAACATCGGTGAAATCAATGCACATCCGCCATTTCCCATCCGGTTTGGAGACCACTACTGGGTTTGCAACCCATTTAGTATAGTGGATCTCTCTGATGAATTCTGACCGTAGCAACTTGTTCACCTCAGCCCGGATGATCTCGATTTTTTCGGGAGAATAACGTCTCCTCTTCTGCCTAACAGGCTTCATTCCAGGCTCGGTGTTGATCCGATGCTCACTATCGGATCGGTCAATCCCCGGAACATCGTCCGGGGTCCAGACGAATATATCCACATGGCTTCTCAACAGGTGGATCAACTCCTTTTCAAAAGCAGGGGCTAAGTGTGCCTCGATGCGAGTAGTTTTGGTTGAGTCATCCTCAACCAGATTAATCAACTTGAACCCTACGGGTTCCATTGCTTGCCTCGGGTGCGGTGGCTCTTCCAGCAAATCCGCCCGGGCCTTCTTGATGAGTGTCAATGTTCGGCACGAGTTCATGTAGCATTGTCTAACTACTTTTTGATCCCCCTTTACAAAAATAACTCCATGAATGGAGGGGAATTTGAACATCATATGATAAGTAGAAGGGACCGCCTCGAACTTACTGAGGCCGATCCGTCCTATAATGGCGTTGTAAGCCAAGTCGACTTCAACGACAATGAATTCCAAATCCTCCGATCGATCCTTGGATGGTTCTCCAAGGGTAACTAGGAATAAAATCTTCCCACATGGAATGACGCTTCTCTGGTCAAACGACCAGAGAGTTATATTAGTGATCGGGAGGTCATGAGCAGCAGCTCCCAACATTTCAGCAACTTTGCGCTTCATCAAATTGCACGAAGACCCGGTGTCCACTAAAATCCTGTGGACACGACGATTCCTAATGATTCCAGTAATGGTAAGGGATCATCACATGGATCGATAATCCCTTCCCGATCGGCCATAGTGAAAGTGATGTCCTCCACAAAGGGCGGGGACCGCTCAGCTGGATCATACTTAACCAGCGCCACAGATTCGGAGCTCTCAGCGGAGTCTCCGCGCGCTGTCCTCTTTCGATCCCGGACCGATTCATTTATCCTCAAACCACTGAAGATAACATAAATATCTCCGGCTATTTCCCTGGGTGCCGCCTCATTTTGAGGAGGTTGGGCATCTGTTTCAGCACGTGGAGGAGCGACCTGCTCCTGTCTTCCACCCTCATTTTGCGGGGCTCTGCTGTCGCAGCCCCGCCATCTTCTTCTTTGGCCCTAACCACGGTTCTCTCGACCGTGTTGGCCTCTGTCTTGTTCTGGAGGAGGAGGAGACCGTCGGTCCTCCGTTTGATCATTATAATTTCGGGTTGTCCCCGATTATCCATTCCCCGCGGCCTATGACGATCATCATCTTGATGGCCCTTTCGGGGGGATTCAGCTCGCTTGCCCTTCTGACCGTTCCGGTCGGGTCTCTCTTTATTCATCGCCGCTACTGTCTCTTTCAACAGCGGACACTTCAAGGTCGGGTGATCGCGATTATGATGTAATTCGCAATACACCCGATTGTCCTCCTACTTCGGGGGGACCTCTTTTTCAGCTACAGGCGTTACTTCTCGCGGCTGCTTCTTAGGGTAGGAAACCCTATGATCACCTGCGGGTTCAGAATTCCCGCAAGGTTTCCGATAGCCTAGCCCTAGTGCTTCATCCACCTTAATATACTTGTTGATTTTCTGAAGAAGTTTTCCCAAAGTGAATGGCTTGCTCTTTACCAAACTGGCCGAAAGGCCGCACGGTCCTAAGACCTACTGTAGAATATCAATCTTATCCCCACGAACGGCGCCAAACTGTTATGGTCCCTTTTTAGGGGTACCAACAGTCGTCCGATTCGTCAACAAACGAACTCGGTTATGATTTGTTTTTGGTGGGAAGACGATCTAAAAATGTAAATAACAGCGAGGCAAGGCGATTTATAGTGAAAACCCCAGGAATTGGGGAAAAAACCATTTGACTAATAGCGAGATAAGCTATTAGCCTGTTCACTAATCGAATGATTCCTTATAGAATTTAACAAAGGCTTTAAGAAGATAACAGGGTATAAGAAAGCAATAAGAACTCCGGCAGGGTAACGGTCTTTTCTTATGCGTCCAGAAGGTCCTGCTTTTTCCGTCGTTGTGCTATGTATTTATAGAGTTGAGGGCGTGTGTAATCCACGCTCTGTAACTGCCTCTGACAGGATTGTTAGAGGTTGTTGTCGCACGATGTAAAACGTGGTCGGAACCGAAGCGTTGTCTACGTGATCTGGCCCGAGGTGTGGTAAACGTGTGGAGGCCCGAAGCGTGGAACGCGTGGGTTTGTAACCGTTTGAATCGAACCAGGGGACCAGCTGTCAGAAATCGTTTTATTTCGCCAAGGTTATCTTTGGTCTCATCGCGGAATATCGGGTCATTTCATCTTAAGTATGCTACTGGGCTGCACAAGTTCGCTTTTACCACATGGATCGATCCAATCGTTATTGGATCTTATCCATTGCAGGATACCTGGTATTAGAGTTCTCATCAATGTTTATAATAAAAAAAAAGAAACTACCGATGTATAATTGTTTTTACTAAATACAAAGATGAATATGATACAATTAATTTAATAAATGATTGAGTGTTTCAACAACTCCAAGTAGAATTTATTATTTTATGATTTATTTCTAGAACCCATTCTACAAAAAATGAATAATATAATGTAAATGAAGATGCTGCTTGAGGTTGGAGTATACAAGAAGTCAAATCTGTTACCGATAGGAATTTTACCGATTTTCAGAATGGGCTTATGGAATTGACAAAAATTAAGCTATTAGTTCTCTGGTAGTGAAGAAAGAGAACGAGGGAAACTCAACTCAACGAAGATGGGACGAGAAACGAAATTGGATAGATGGGGTTACGAAGTCAGGACTTCTTCAGATTCTTGCATATCCGCCATAAATACTTACTATCACGAGGTAGACTTTCAAGTATCAACCCTTTATTATTTTGATTACAAGAAGTTTTATTTTTGTTAGAGCACACTGTTTGAATTATGATGAGGAACGGATTTCTTTGATTTGTAATGGTACATTTTCTGAACGTAGCCTCTTGTATGATCAGTATGTCGGACTGATGTTTTGTCTAGAACATCCAGATGTTTCTTCTTTTGTCCTGTTTATATTGAACTTTAACGGAGATAATTATAAAACAAAATGTGACAAGGTACTTTGAAATTAAATTAGCATGTATATGAACGGAAGGTCACACATTTAAAAGAGTTAATATATGATTCAACATCACATTTATAAACCTAATATATTCAACTTATAAAACCAATTTGCGATAAACTCAACAAGTTAAGCACCATCAATGTCGTTCGTACTGGTTGATGGTTGAACCGGATTGAAAACTCTAAACTTATTGTTAATTTTAATTATGTGCTTTTTGAGGTGCATAGTTGCTTAGTTATGGACGGAAAAGGTCAGTGATACTTGAAGCTCCGAAGAGTGATCCTGAATGTGTTCTTGGAAATATTTTGGCTGCCAATTTTCTCGGTTCGATTCATTCTTCTCGAGCCTGTCCTTTTATTGATGCTGCCAATTCTAATCTTGTAAGAAATATGATAACTCTTAAGCCAGGATTTTCGTTCTTGGAAATGCACATTCTCATTTTTATTATTGACACTTTCCAGGAACATGCTACTGCCTATGAAAAAACAGTATATGAAGCGGTTGTGCATTCATTGTCCCCTGAAAGAGATGATGATCTTGTCGTAGAGCTGTACTCTAAGGTGATTTTCATGTTAATTTTCTTGAAGCCGTCAGCGAAGTTTGTCCATCTGCTGTGATGGTAATAAAACAGTGTTTACTTGAGAGTTATAAAATGCTTTGTTTTGGAACTTAAAAGAATCTTTTGGCTTTTCTTATTTTTTTTGTCTACAGCTTTTGAAAGATTTTCCAAGAGATCTTGCCTCGCTAAAGAGGGTTCAAATCATATGCTT
The DNA here is from genome assembly GCA_009725065.1 of Utricularia reniformis. Taxonomy (NCBI): domain Eukaryota; kingdom Viridiplantae; phylum Streptophyta; class Magnoliopsida; order Lamiales; family Lentibulariaceae; genus Utricularia; species Utricularia reniformis. The sequence continues at coordinate 481,995 of RWGZ01000555.1, forward strand.
TTACATGGGTCGACCTGATATTTCACTGAAGCTTGTAGAGCAGGTACTTCCACTCTTACAATAGCAAGATTATTTATATGTCGGTTTCTAATTACTGGGCACAAAATTGTGAAGATTAACTTCTTGATTTCACCTGTATGGGAAGAAGATGCTGGAGAATGAATGAAAAAATTTGTTTCAATCAATGTTTCCCTTATTACATTAATGAGATTTTTTAACATTTGTTTCCAAACCATTTATTGTTAAAGTGAGATTTTTTAACATTTGTTGCAATAACTTGGTGCATTTGTCTTCATTGAACTTTGACTGCAACAGGTTCTGCCTGTAAATGATACTGAGGATTATGTATATGGCATGCTTGCCTTTCCGTTATTGGAGCTTGGTCGAATTGAAGATGCAGAAAAAGCCGGAAAAAAAGGATTTGAGATCAACATGAATGATGCATGGTCACAGCATGCTGTGAGTTTGTCTTGATTCCAGATTTGGAATTTTAATATTATCTTAGAACTACTTTTCCTAACTATTTTTCATTATTTTCTACATTACATGCAGCTTTGCCATGTTTATCAATACCAATGTCGTTTCAGAGAAGCAGTTGAATTCATGGAAGATTGTTCCGGAGCATGGAATCCTTTATCATCATTTATGTATGTCGTAAAAGTTTTGTTCTGTCGGAAAAAATGTTATGTTACTCATTTGCAGCTTCCTACTGTCTGAATAGGTATGCACACAACTGGTGGCATGTTGCTCTATGTTACTTGGAAGGCTATGCCCCATTAGAAAAAGTTCGATATATTTACGACAAACGAATATGCAAAGAATTGCAGAGAAGTGGTTCTACACCAGCTGAGGTATGCAATAGTTACTTATAGTCGATTCATTGAAATGTTTGCCAAAATTGTTGCATCTCGGGTATACAGGTTTACTTACACGCACTGGGTTTGCTGCTTCATGTGTACATTAGAGGCAGCCATGAATTGTTTGAGGATATTTTGAAGGATTTAGCGCAACGTATGACGGATCAAGTGAGTGGCGAATGACGATAAGGCATCCTCATTGCATAGCTTGAGTTCGTGCTTCATTTTTTATTGCACTATTGAAAACTGACAACTTTCTGCGGTTTTGATGTCTCAGACCCTTTGGTTTATCGAGTGGCATCTCGACATTTTGATACTGTGGGCTTTATCACATACATGGAAAATAACTGAAGCTGAAGATCTACTGAATGGCTTGAAATCAAGGTGATCTGGTCGTTTCATGATTTACCAATTTGCTAGAAAACATACTCAATTTATATTTCTACTGCTATAGGTTTTCCATGATGAGCAAGAAGAAGCAGCAAGTGATGAAAGGAGCAATCTTGGTCTGTTTTGCCTCTCAGTTTTAACATTAGCAGGCTGTGTAAAATGATTCGATTAATTTTGCAGCTAGCCGAAGCTGTGTATGAATATGGAAAGGGCAACTTCAGTAGAGCAATGGACCTTCTTGGGCATGAATTTGAAGCAACGGATTATAAGGTAACTATTTAAGTTTCTCTTAACTTACAATGTAGAACAATGCTTGATTTCCGGTTTCCCTTTAGATAATCGGTGCATCGGACGAACAGCTTGATGTATTTGTGGCAATGCACATCAGTTTACTGATGACCTTTGGAGATGCCCAATCAGGTAATTAAATACTAGAAGCAAATTCAGCAAAGCTTATGATCAGTTTTTTTACCAAGTTTCCTGATTACATATGTTGGTTTGTGAAGCAATTAAAGCTATTAAGAAACAGCTGAGGCAGAGGGAAGGCGCACCATTCTTGTGGTCACTTCTGGTAAAAGTTTTTTTTCATTGAAAATCTCAACGACTAGGTGTCTTCTTACTAGTTATTTTTTGTTCAGGAGAAGGCTTATACAATGTTGGGAAGTGAAGAAGCTTCAAGTTGTGGTCAGAAAGCCAGTGATTTAAAAGCTGCATATTTCAATTAAGTGTGTTATGATACAATGACATTTCGCTCATTGTAGTTGTGGGTTTTGTGTGCTTACTCTTGTTCGTCAGACATTATTACATCCATATGATTCATTGTGTTCTACGAATGAATCCCTTAAAACTCATACAAAACTAACCTTGATGAATGTCTGCTAAATTACTAGCATAGTTTGAACCCCTCAAAACCCCACTCCCGCCAAGACAACGGCATCTTATTCTCTTCAGCTCGGATACCACTTCCCTTGCATCTGGCCGATCATCTTTATTCGCAGCAGCGCACCGGAAAGCGAGCTCTGCAACTGCACTTACACCCTCCATTACATCCTTATCCATAACGAGGACATGATCCACAACCTCCTCTAAAACACCTTTTTGTATTCTGGGAACAACTAAATCAACTAGACCCACTTCACCATTCTCCCTACTTGCATCTACAGCTTTCAATCCAGTAATCAGTTCCAACAACACAACTCCAAAACTGTAAATGTCACTCTTTTCATTCAGCATGAATGACTGATAATAATGAGGGTCTAAGTACCCTGGTGTACCTTGAGGCCCTGTCCAGATGCCGCTACCTGAAAGTTTCTCCAAACCGACAACAGATTCTGGGAGAGTTAGCAGTCTTGATAACCCGAAATCACCTAGCTTTACTCTCATGTCATTTTCAACAAAAATGTTGGATGAAGTAATGTCTCTGTGAACAATAGGTGGGATTACAGAGAAATGAAGGTATTCAATGGCGACAGCCGTTTGAAATGCCATATCAACTCTAGTAATCCACGGCAAAATCTCCCTTTTATATGAACAGTGAATGTGATCAGCCAAAGTTCCGTTGGGAACATAATCATAGACCAAGAGAAGTCCTCTTGGATCGCAGCAATATCCATGAAGCTTAACCAAATTAGGATGGCTAATTGAAGATAATATCAAAATCTCATTGCAAAAAGACTTCTTTGAGTAACCCCTTTCAGCTGATTCTGTACCTGACTTGTGTTCATGAAGATATTTCACGGCAACCAGACGATTATCACGTAGTTTGCCTAAATAAACAGACCCAAAACCTCCATCTCCTATTTTTCTTTGGGAATCGAAGTGATCGGTGGATGAATCAAGCTCCTCGAAGGTGAAGACGGGAGGAAGTAAGCGAGAGGAGCGGTGGCGGCGGAGGAAAGTCATAGTTGGGTCATCATCAATAGCGTAGCTTGTTTTTGACCGGAAAATAGCAAATCCGAGCAAGAGAGCTATCAAGATACAGAGAAACAAAAAAGCTGCAGTGTAAATGGGGACAGTAATCGGCGTTTGGCTATGGATTCTTACTTGGGGTGAGTAACAAAGAAATGGCTTATTTGGATTAGAAGAATTGTACCCACAGAATCCCTTGGAATTTCTGCAAGTTTTGCAGCCTGAGAAATAAGGATCTTGATTTTCATCCCATTGAACCTCTAATCCAATTTTCAACATTCTGTCAACAACCCCTAGAACATCATTAGGGCATTCTGGCTGGAAGGCTTCACGGCGGCGCATGGAGAATCCCCTGCAATCGCGAATAAGGTGTACAGGGTTTTTAATAAGCTTGCACTCCCAAGAACAAGCGGTGCAATTAGGAAGATCTGGCGTTTCGCAGGGACGTAGAACGGAAAGACGAGAACACGACGAATCTGACACCCGAAACGGTGACCCAGTAAAGGAAATGGGTTTACTAAGAGAGGAAACAGTAGCGGAAGATGAGCAAACACCAGATTTCGATACGCCATGAGTCGTTAGAGAAATTGTGAGTGAGGTGGAGTTACGGTCGTATTGAACTACGGAAAAGGAGAGATCATTGATTAAAATCACCGCCTTGGAAGTCGCAGAGCAGTGAATTCGGAAAGAAGGGTGACCGCAGCCAGCCAAATTGGAGAAGGGGAACATCAAAGGAAAAGGGAAAGGTGGGCATTCGGTCACCTTCACCGGACTTGAACATGAATGGAATGATTCCACGGCGGCAAAAAACGGCACTGGCAACAAAAAGAACACGACGGCTGCGGTGGAGATATACGGCGGTGACATGGCGAATAAGCCAAAATTGAAACCACAGTCATCAAACGGTGTGAAAAAAACAGAAGAAAGATGCCGAGGCGGTGTACTGGCGAGTGCCGGACTTCTGTAGAATGAAAAAGAAAAACACAGACGAAACCCGGAATTAGAATTTAGAAAAACGTGGGTCCCGCCTAATGTGACATTTCTACCCCTGAAAAGACCTCCAATTTCAAAACCTACCTATTCGTAATTCGTCTATCTAGGCTGCTGGAGACGTGGTTAATTTGGTTGAATATTAGACAAAAATCGGTATATTTTTTTAATATTATCAGCTATCATCAGACACCGAAAACTTATGTAGTTAATTTGAGTGTTCCTCCAACGTGGAACTCCAAAAAGTTGGTGGAAAAAGATAGCTTTCGCATTCAACGAACGCTCAAATTAGCCACGTAGGCTTTCTTTGGTCAACGATCACTGATAGATTAATACAATAAAATGTGAGTTTGTTCATATATCCCACCTCTAATTTTTAAATTAAATTTTAAATTTTCAGAATTATTTAATTTTATACATTAATGAATATCTATTAGTTTAATTGATATATAATATTATTTATTGTAAATACTATACGTTCGGTAAGAAGCTATGAATCAGGAAGAATTTTCATAATAATTATTATTAGAGATACCAATTACATAAATAAGCATATTTTCAAAATTATTACTATACTAAGCATCTTTCTTTATTATATTATTATTTATTTACTTTTATTTTTCATTGGAATAATATAAAACTTTAAGTTTTTTTTTTGCAAATTACACTTTTATTATTTTATTAACATTAATAAAATCAAAACTCATCTTTATTATTATTGGTATTTCATTATTTCATGTCCGATCAAACAAAAATATTATAATAATAAAGATGAAAATGAAATAATTTTCAATGTTTATGATGTTAAAAATATTTAAGATATCTTCTGGTAGCAACGTATAAAATATCGAAACCAAAACATATAAAAAATCATAAGTATATAAGTTATTCAATAAAAAACAAATAAAATTTATGACACGATACCATAATTACTTTCTTGAACGTTTCTTTGGATGTCGATCAATTGCACATGGAAATCTGGTACTTCGATATCTTTCAGCACATTTTTCTGCACGACGCTCATGATTATGCACTAAGAAAAAAGAAGCATCATCAGAACAAAATGTATTTAACGGAAATTCAAATTGGTACGCACATGTGGCTTGTAGATTAGAAATAGCATATTCATCTAACACATATTGATATGGATCCACTTTATAAAACTTACATACCTAGAAATAAAACACACACTTAATAAAGATAAGAAATATAATGAATATTAAGTTGAATAAAATATAAATAAACCTGCATAGCATGTGAGCAAAACAACTTATATGTCAACCATTTTCCACATGAGCACGATCGATCATTAAGATTTACAAAGTAGATATGTGGAGCTTTGCCTGACTTTCTCGGGGTTGTTACTGAGGTTGTCTTAGTAATCATATTATATGCTCGAACACTGTGCTTGGTTGTTTTTTTATCCCAACGAGTGTACAAATTATGAACTTTTTGAGGCTGATCTCGTCTAAAAATGTTTTAGAATATTTGTTTATGATCAGTCAATTTTTAATTACTCGAAATTTAATTGTTGTGAGGACACGAACGATATACGAGGTTGGGCCTACAATGTGTGAGCTTACGTCCTCGGGAGAGCGAAGCTGTACCTTGGTTTCCACTAAAATAATCAAAGGATACAAGTACAACGATATGATTATAACAATCCAGATGAAAACGGCTCGAAAAACGGTCAAAAACACTTCGTTGCACCCAAAAGGAGTGCAGTCGCGAGTTGTTGACCACAACTTGCGAATAGGCGATAACTCGCGAACAGGATCAGGGCTACAATAAGTCGCGAGTTCCGGCTGCAGAGCGATAACTCGCGAGTACGACAATTGGTCGCGATTACGTGCAATAAGTCGCGGGTGCAGGCAGAGCAACAACTCGCGAATGACAACAAGTCGCGACTTCAAGCAATAAGTCGTGGGTGCAGGCAGAGCAACAAGTCGAGACTCAGGCAGAAACAGCAACAAGTCGCGACTCAGGCGGAAACAAGTCGCGAGTGACAACAAGTCACGACTCTACAGTGTGCAGAAAGGTAACACTTTGCCTTGTGAAGCGTGATGACAGTCTGAACCCTTTTTTGGGGCATGGAGTCTTGTATTTATAGAAAAATTCGGCCCAACAAGTGAACTTAAGGTCCAAAAGCTCAATCTTAGTTAAATTAGCCCAACTTACTTAGAAAATATCCAATTAATCCAGAATAAGTGTCACAGCGCCACGGAACTTCGGGACTTCATCCCGATCGAGAGTTTAGTCGGAAATGCGATGAGAAAATACCGGAAAACCTCGTATATCAGTTCTTTGCCTCCAAACAGTGAATACGCAGCCACATGACATCATTGCACCCGGCCGATGTGCTCCCGGGTGGCAAATTACGAAAATACCCCTGGCCCCGTCCGGGGCCGAAATAACCCAAAACATCTCAAAACACTTACAGAAGCCTTATATGGGGTCCAACATGACTGAATTACGAGAATACCCTCGAGAATGCTTCGCGATAGACATATAAAAATACTGAAAATACCACATAACCACGTCGGACGAGCCCCGAGGTTAACATAATTATATAAATAACCTCGGGCAATATCATAGGCCACAAATGCAAGTCACTTCTCAAGTTTTCTATCGTTTTTCTATGTTGTTGAAAAAAGTCAATACATCTTGAGAACGTTGTTTGAGCAATAGCTATCGGTGGTAGTCGGCGAGCACCTTTTAGAACATTGCTCATACTTTCAGCCCAATTTGAAGTTGTAGATCCATACATGTATGGATTATATTATTATTTTCCAATAACAATTAAAAAAACATAAATCATACCTTGAACCATTAGCATTTGAAAATATCAACCTTTGTGGGTCAATATTATTCAACCAATCATATGTTTCTTGATTTGCTTTTCGAATTCTTTCCATAGCAATTTCAAACTTCTTCACATTTTCAACATATGCAGCAATCCAAAATAAATTCCTTACATACACACTACGATATTTTTTCTTGAAATTAGATGACAAATGCCACATACAAAATCGATAACATCCTAGAGGTTCATTGAAAGCTGAAATTAATGGTAAAACTGACATCAAACCTAATCCTCTATCATATATAAGACATGTTCTCCTTTCATTGCATACTATATATGTGCTAATAAGATCCAAAAACTAATACAAAGCATCAGTTGATTCTTTATCCACTAATGCAAATGCCAATGGCAAAAGATGCCCACCTGCATTAAGTGACATTGTAACTAGAAGTTTATAACGATATTGTGTGTAGAGATGTGTCCCATCAACAGTGATAATTGGTCGACCATACTTATATGCATCAATACAAGGTCCAAAAGCCCAAAATACGTAATGCATCATTGGCGAACCATCTGTCGATAACAAATTCTTGTATTTGATAATAGTACCTACAATAAAAACAATAAAGATGCATCAATAATCATTACAATATAAATTGAAATTTATAAATGTAGTTTTACCCGGATTTGATTGTTCCACGGATTTTAAAAACGAATGCAATTTGGTAGTAGATGTTTCCCATGCACCATACAAAATCTTTGTTGCTCGCTTGACCCTTTGCCAAGTTTTGATGTAGCCAATATCAAAGTTGAATTCTCTTTTATAAAACTACAAACCTCGCAAATAGAAATTGAAGGATCATTTTGAAAATCTCTAAGTATTTATGAAGCAATCATATCAATAGTGAGATTTCTATGCTCGAGAGATAAATTCATTCCAATATAACATATGTGTTCATTTTGAATTTTAGATACTTTCCACATTTGAGATCTTTTCCATAATACACCTTTTATTCTCCATCTGCAAAAACCCTTATGTGGACATCGCACTTCCCACACTTTTTTAGTACTAGCATATACATGATAACGCCGTTGAAGAACACAAACACAATGTCGTTGAACTGCAATTTTGAACTCAATTTGTTTGTCAAATAACATATCTTTGTCAAAATCATGTCCTCTTGCAATACTACTCTTATGTTGAGATGGAACATTAATAGAATCAACCAATATAGAAGGAATAGAAGGAAGAAATAATGTTCTTGGATTCCAAATATGTGATTGACATGATTTAATATTAAATACCTCTGCATATCCATTTGGATCGTCATCTAATATTGTACCTTTTAGAACTTCATCTTCTAAAAACTCTTCATCATCTAAGTCATCACTTTTATCATCCAACTCTTCATTAAAAGCTTCATATGAATCAGATTGTTCAATATACATGGCATTTGTCTCAACTTTGTCTTTTTGATCTACATAAATATAAGTTTAATACAAAAAATATATGTGGAAATATATTCTTGTGCTGATAATGGAATTGACTCTGATAATTGAGGCAATAAAACTTCAACAATATACAAATTAATTCTCATAGCATTGCGATTTATATCCATCATATAAGATAGAATATCATCGTTATCAATACTATGAAAAAATGAGGTTGCCGACCTGAACCTTCGCTCGCCATCTATTGCACAAATAGTTTCAACAAGTTTGAATGACCATGCATTTCCAAAATTTCACGTAAGTTAATTAATAACTCGGAGAAAGTAATGTTTCGAGAAAATATTGTAGAATCACTTGGAGCTCTATCATAGATATCGTGATCGCCAACCTTAATAATATTTCCATCCCAAAATAACATAACAACAACGGAATCAGAAGACATCACAAGAATAATATGTACCTCAAGAAAGTAAAATCTATCTTCGTCCAACAGTTTTTCTTTCCTAACCTCCTCGCTACTTTATCTTTGGTTTGTAACTCCAATTAAAAAATAAGAGAAAAATCCAAATACTTAATTTCTTACCACTGATGGTATAATGGCTCAATTTAAGTTGTTTATTATAAGTCTCCCTTAAGCCAATCAATCTATTGAAAGAAAGATAATTACTATTCCTTTTATTTCCACTCTTTTTTAATGGCAGGAAATTTATGGAAGGATATAGTTTTGGCAGGATTTGATTTTATTAATGTTAATAAAATAATAAAATTGTAATTTGCAAAAAAGTCCGTAAAGTTTTATATTATTCCATATGAAAAATAAAAGTAAATAAATAATAATATAATATAGAAAGATTATTAGTTTTGTAATAGTTTTGGAAATATGCTTATTTATGTAATTGATATCTCTAATAATAATTATTGTGGAAATTCTCCCCTATGAATCATGATATTTACAAGTAAGCATCAGTTTATGACGGTGGTGCTTAGGGCTGTTATTCAATCCGAACGAACCAAACGCACTGTATTCATATTCGTTTATATTTTTATTCGAACGTGTTCATATTCGTTCATATTTTATTCGAACGTGAAAATATGTTTGAACATTGTTCAAATTATTAAGTGAATGTTCATGTTCGTTCGAATAGCTTGTTCGAACATTGTTCGTACGATTTGTTCGAACAAGTTTGTACTATTTATGCGAAATTCATCTAAAGGTTCTTCATGTTCTAATTCATCTCCATTTTATGTAGAAATTGGTTCATCATAAAAAATAATAACTTCATCCAAAAGATTCATTGACGGTGATGAACATTCGTCTTGCTCTATATTTAACATTTTAAGAGTTTTGCAGAATATCAAATGTCTTCTCTTTTCAGCCTTTTGAATCCAATGAAGAGTTAAGAAGTGATTCTCAGCCGTCGTTAGAGTTAATGAGTGAAAATTAGAGTTTTGCAAATTTTTTTAAACTTAAATACTATAATAATCTATTATAATAAAAATAAATTTAAATAATATATTTGTTCATGAACGTTCACATTTGTTCACGAAATGTTCATGTTCGTTCAAATTATAAACGAACAAAAAATAATGTTCGAACAATGTTCATACTTTTATTCGAACGAGCGAACACGATCACATACGAGCCGAACACATATTGTTCATGAACTGTTCGGATCGTGTAACAGCCCTAGTGGTGCCTCTACTTCTGGTGGTCACGAGAAAGGGTGTGAGGAAGATACGAAGCCTGAAAGTTATCCAGATGACGAACAAGATAATGAAGATATAACCAAAGGGGACACTAGCGAATTAACAATGACAGTCGATAGGGGAAGTGGATTAATTCAATGACAAAATTGCTTTGACGAGGAAATCAATGAAATGTATTCAATGTTCGTTGTGCCGTTGGTAGCATGCGATCCATCGTATGGATGTCTAGTTGTCTTAGGTATACAAAGTATGACATAGAAGAACCAATTCTAGCTGTTAAAATGATGTTCAAAGATAAGTTTCACCTTCAGTATTGTACTGCACATTTCGATATTCGAAAAAAGTTGCAATATATAGTCGTAGAGAGCAGATCAGATAAATGGTTAATCAAATGTATGCATGGTGCCGATCATTTCAATTTGAGAGCAATATATTGGGCACGCTATAATATATGTCATATATCTATATACGAGTACAATCATACATGTGACAACATATTACTAAAGGAGAGTCATCATAACATGTCACAAAAATTCATTATATTCGAGATGAAACCTTCATCTTGGTAATGTTTTATGCTAGTTCATTTAAGACTTGTGAAAATGTAATTTTAAACATTGTGTCACATGTATCAAGCTGAAGACCGTACATACTCATATGAAGGTGAATTACATAATGAATGTTAAATACGAGCATGCATTGTATGTACTACAACATGCATTTGAAATGGTCTACATTTCCTGGGTATCTTTGATGAAAAAACTTTAATCTCCGTTCAATGAGATGTTGCATATGAAAAACTGAACAATTGTATGTTGGCAACTATATGAGACTACCTTGAGATCATTAAACTACATGATGCAATATTTTTTCTTCGTTCAAGCTTTCTATTGATGTATTCCAATACTATGACCCAGTTGCGTCTGACGACGGTACACATATGTATGCAAGGTACAATTATTCATTAATCTTTATTGTTGATACATGACATCTGTTTTACGCAAAATCATTCATTATTCTTATGCCATTCATGTATTAATAATCATAGGTATAATCATAAATTGTTGGTTGATATAGCTAAAGAAGGTAATTGCCACATTATTCCAATTGCCAATGCACTTGTCGACTCGAAAAGTACTCGAGCTTGGACTTGGTTCCTAGAGATACTCCAGACACTTATTATCAAGATACGAGAGACATGTATAGTATCCGATAGGGCCATAGGTATCATGGAAACAGTGAGCAAAATAGTTGCATTCCAAAACGCACATTTACACCATCGATGGTGTTTAGGTCACTTTAACTCCAACTTCTTCACCGCATTCAAGAGCACCGAACTGGAAAAATTTGCTTACAGCGGCGCCCAATTCAAAGCTTACAAATATGAGTATAACATGGCAAGAATTAGTCCAAAGGCATTTGTTGGCAGGAGCGGAAAGATATTACGAAGTGGACACTGACTTAGTATGGTGGGAAAAGGTGCGGCACATTGACCACGAACCAGGTCGAGGTCATAAATGGTGTCCTAAAAGTTACACGTTGATTACCTATTACCAAAATAGTTATGGTGACATTTTATCAAGCTAACGAGTATTTATGGAAGAGACGAATAAAGATCTAAAGAATGACATGCACCACCCAATTGTTGACTGAAGCGGTTAATAAATTCAATAGGCATGCCAAAAGAGAGGTAGAGTACCATACTTTGAAGATGTGGGATGTCGATCGCCAATTTATGGAAGTAGAGGTGGACACGGGCCTTACCCATAAGACTTGCATTCATACAGTTGATCTCATACCCTAAACATGTACTTGTTCGAAGTGCCATACGTATCGAATATGATGCTCGCATGCTATCAGTGCAGGAAAACAAATAGGTCGGGTTTCTGATCGTATGTTCATAAGGGGCTCGATCGTGGAGATGTTGCAAGCAGCTTACAGAGATGCTAATCGCATTCCCTCATACTCGAGTACAACTTGTTAAGTGTGAAGATATGTATTGTTTTCGAGCGGGTGCACTTGTATTACGATCGATGTTGTAGTCGATTGGGCACAATTATAGGGCGGTCGGTATTGGTGCCGATCGGTCAAGACAACCGAGCACACAATGTCGAAGGTGTAAAGGGACTGGCTCGAGTATATGAGATAGCGACAATCGGTCAAGAACGGAACTGAGACATAGCGGGATCAATTGGTCTAGGATGATCATTGATTATGGAAGGAGATATTCAAGGAAACAAGATCATATAAAATCAGTATATATTGACATATATATATGATTTGATTATGGAAAATTCATATATTTGAATATGATCAAATATTGGAAAATATTTGGTAGTTAGCTTAGTTATCTCAACTACCTCATCTATATAAAGAGGTCTTAGGGTTCACAATGTTATCAAATACGGTTCGTTCATTGAACCGTAATTTTTATTGGATCACTGAACCATTGTTGAATCGTTATTAATTCAGTTTTGCACAAAATGTAATGACATTATAACAAAATATAATTGTAATGTCAAAATATATTGTTTTCATATTTTATATTAAGAATCAATAAGAACGTTGCAACCAAAAATCATTTTCATGTTATGGAGTATCACTAAACCATAAAAGAAAACGAGAGATACAATTTCTATACAAAATGATATGCATTTATAATATCCACTCGTACTTCTCATAAAATATGATGAAGATGCATACATATAACAACATCAAAGATCAAAAGTTCTAAAGTACTAGGTCCTCTAAATATAATTGTCACCTTCATCATTTTCTATACAATTTCTTATATCAAATTCATCGCCAATGTAGTCACGTATGTTGAAACTATTGAGAGTTGTATCTTTAACATCCAAATCAGTTAAACCATTTACAATATTTTCACCTGAAATAATAAAAATCAAAAATTAAATATCAATTTTATATGTAAGGATATGATATATCATAGTATACCAACCTTCCCTTGGCCGAGGACATCCCCTAACCTTCCTTGGAGGATTCAATTCATCAAACAACATATTCTCGATATCATCGTTGTTAAGTAATTGTTCTTCCTCAGCATCACCAACCCAAGTATAATCATCGTCGATACTTTCAATATCAATAGGATCAAAACATACCAACTTTTGAGTCCATCTAAAAGTTTAGGGAAATAAAAACATCAGTATAAAATATATACATGTTAAGTGAGAATAACAATTTAAATGTTAACTACCTATCTTTCAACATTACATTTTAATGAAATCAGAACCGAGTTTGTTTGTTGAACGAACCGGACGACTTTGATATTCCCTAAAAAGGGACCATAACATGTATCTATACTTTCAAATACACTTCAATTTCTTTAACAAATGGATGATGTGCTCGTTTGTCCAAGAATTTTAATGGTCAATTTTGAAGATTATGAGCACTTTGACCAAATAATCTGCACCACCCTAAAAGTATATTAAATAATAATATAAGTACTAAAAATTATTCATCATGGTCGAGTATTCTTACTTGCATTTAGAGAAAGTTCTTTACTAAAACTTTGGGTGATGTTTACCCACGACCCCCTAACTTACGGGTTGTGTAAAGAGCATACCATCCAAGTTACTAAATTGCAAATATAGTATATTTTTTGAGCAAAAATATGCATTGGTAGCCCTCCAAATTCAATTAAATGCACATAAAACACCTCAAGTTTCTAATACCGTTTATCATTGTCACTTTAATGAACTCGTAAATTTTTAATATTTTATTCACAATTCTTGAACATCAAGTGTAAATTTTGTATAATTTTTCAAACGGGTCTTATTTGCGTACTTTGTGAGGGGTTTTCAAACGGTTTTCAACTTACGGAAAACCGGTGCTAGAAAAACAGGGGTAAAAAACAAATGGTATTGATAACTTTAGGTATCATTCTTGCAATATCGTAAGTTGGAGGGCATGCCATTTACACAGCTCGTAAGTTGTGGGGCTGATTTTGCATTCTTCTCCTAAAACTTTCCATATGTTCTCGAAATAGTCTGAGCTCATCTATAATTTTACATTTATTCTTACCTCCATTTGAATTAATTACTTGAAGAACTCGATTCATTACGACAAAATGACTCTGTCTCATATTGAAATCTTGTATACAACCAAAAAGCCGCAACATGTAAGTTTTTCTTGAGTTGTCTTTCCCATATTGGTGTACAACTTATATGATTCTTTTTTATTCATAAAACACATTAGATCATGTTCCGTACTCTACGAATTCCTTCATATACGTAAGTTATATATGATTTTTTATCATCATCAACAATCTTCAACAAATGAATCAAAGGCTCCATCATTCTAACGATGCTCAAACAATCAACCCAAAAATTATTATGCATCACAATTGTTGCCCATTCTTTAGATTTTTTTTCTTTAGCTAAATTTGACATTCCAAACTCTCGAGATGTAGCTAAATTTTGCAAATCATGTTTATGTTTATAAACATTGTGCAATGCAATGAAATTAGTAGCAAATCTAGTGTCACTCGGTCGAATTATTTCACTCAAATCTTTGTGTTTTCTCTACCAAGCCAACCAATATAGATGATTGTAGACAAATCGACTAACTTGAGTTGCTTTGTTAACAATAAAAGCAATAAGATTCATTTTCCCCATGTCCTTGAAAATTAAGTTCAAAAAGTGTGATGCACAAACTGTCCAATTAATAGTTCCACATTTTCGTTCTATCAATCTACCGGTTGCGACATAATTTGAACAATTATCTATAACAATATGCACTTTATTTTTTGGTCCAACACATACTATCACTTCTTGAAATAAGCAAAACAAAGCATTTGCATATTTAACAATGTCCGATGCATCAACGGATTTTCAAAATACTGTTCTTCTTTGACAATATATTAAAAAATTAATAAGAGTATGCCTGGTGATATTTGTCCAACCATCACCAATTATTGAGCATCCACTCTCTTCCAAACATTTTTAATATTATTCACACACAACATTAATTCTTTCTTCATTTCTATTAAAAGAGGAAGACCACGCTCATGCTAAGATGGAAATCTAAATCCAGGACCAATTGCAGCCGTTGCATCAAACATTGATTGAAAATACATAGAATTACAAGTATTTATAAAAATACGTGTATCATAGAAAAATTTAGCAATCTCCGTCTTTTCTATTGTAATAGCCTCTTTACTTGCAAAAACACTTTTTATTTTAGGTTGTGCTCCAAAGGTTGTTCTTGGAGCAAAATAATCACCAATTTTGTTCATCTTTCCTTTACTTATTTAAATGTCTACTTCCAAGTTTCCTTTTCTTAGATCACGCTCATGTCTTTTTCTTTTCTTTTCTTTCATCATATATATATATATATATATATATTTCTTCACTCTCTTCACCGTGAATATTATTATCACTCTCCCAATCAACAAACTTCTTTGCTCTATGTTTTTCTTGAGAAACTTTCGATTTGCATCATTTGCTTGAAGCAATTGATTCATTTGGTATCTACTATCAAACACTTTCAAACATGTTTTAATCTCTCTCAACCTACCAGCAAGATGTTGTTTTATTCTATTTATTCTACCTCATGTTGCTATCTTTCTACAAAATATACAACAAGACTGTTTTTCCCATCACTTCTTCATTCAACTACATAATTCCAAGCTATATATGTTTTTCCTCTTTTTGATGAATTCGAATCAAAATCAATGAGGCTGAATGAAGACATATTTGCTAGAAAAATCACATGTTAATTAACAATTCTATATTAGATAAATAACAAAAGCAAAAAACATAAAAATGTAATTATTCCTTCCACGTAATACCTCATTAAATTAAAATTTTCAATTTTCAAAACTGAACACATCAACGATTCTTACCTATGTCCTACAACCAAAGAATAAAAATTCAAACAAATAAAAAATCGCATCTTTGAGAGCACAACTAGGCAAATTGTAAAAAATGAGTTTCTTACGAACCACACGAAATCTTATATAACCACAATTAATAAGTTATTTGAGAGGATTATATATGATAAAAATAGATAAAGAACCTGAATAAGAAGAGATAAGATCCTTAGACGGAACACATTATTCAACAAAAAAAAGTAGGGTTTCAACTTTGTTAAAAATGAAAAACAAGTTAAAGTCCAAAACCCAGCCGAACCATCAACCCACCTACTGAATGGGTCGGTTCATGGTCTAGCCGTCCAGCCCAAACAAGCTGGGTTTCAAATGATAGTGAATTTTCGCTCTTGTATTCCAAATTTTCATCTTCGTGTGTATGTGCTGTATTCTTCTCAACTGATAGTGAATTTTGTCATTCCGCATGCCACGTGGTTTTTACTCATTTTGGGTTCCCACATTAAATTTCTTGTATCGTTGTTTTCCCAATTGATTTATTATCGGGTTCTACTTAATCTATCGAGAATGTTCTCACACATGCTTATCCCCAACACGGATGAACAAGACCAGGGTGAGAGTTATGGTATGACATAACAAGGAAGAAAAATATATGAAAAGGGTGTCGTCACCACTAATTCTATCTAGAAAATGCATATCTAACATCTCGTTATCACAAAACATAAGTATTAGGATATTTCACCTCCAAACGGTCGCGCTACATGATCCGGATGATGAGGTTCCACTCGTCAAAAAAATAAGAGGCCTCATGTACTATCATGTCATAGTTGTTTCAACGTCCGCTTGCTCCAAATTAGCATCATCATACGATGTCCAATTAAAATGTAAAACACACATTAATACACGTACCAATACACATTTAAAGGATAATGCACTATTGCTTTACCTCACATCATCCAACGACATCCAACGCATCCCGGCAAACTCAAAGTGCATGATTTTGTGTGTTCGTGTGGGCCAAACGATAGGTGAACTTCTCGCGGAAGAAATAATTGGATCATTATTCAAAGTATTAGTCTAAAAAACTTTAGCACCCACATACATACCTCCAACAAAAAAATGATAACAATGTTCATCTTAAACATCATTTGAGAAGTGGTACATAAATCGCGACATTAGAGAAGGGATCCTCTAACCATGCCCAAAGATGAATAAACATTCATTATATTTAGTTTAATATATTGTGTTAATTTTCTTTAACATACAAATACATACAATACTAAAACCTCCACCTAGAGTAACTCCTCACCTTGAAAGTTATCAATACAAGTTTGAATGTATGACCGAACCCCATTTGAATTGTGACATTTCCTCATCGTCCGCAAAAGAGATCCATCAACATTAGTTTCGCTCGATCCACATTTGTATCCAGAAATAACAACAATGAGGTGACAAATAGCACGAATGAAACGACTTCATCATCCGATTCGATGGCCAAGATATGTAAATATATATTGTTATCTAAATATATGTGATATTGACTGGCTTAATTTTTAAAAGAATCAATAATCGAGATTCTTCGATGCACACTAAAAGTTATTTTGTGAATTTTGGTTTTACTACAATTTGATGGACCTTGCCGAAAAAGTGAGAAAATAGATCCACTAAGTGAGAAAATGACCTCATTACCAATAATAGAGAGTATTAGGTCATTGGAGGAGCTACACTTTTGGCACACATTGTAACGCAAGAGTTTCGATTTGTTTTGGATCAATTCGTGTGGATCTGCTCCAGAAACCCATGGTTTTGCTACCTTGCGGATTCACTTGGTTTTGTAAGAAGTCGTGTGGTTTTGTCATCATTGGGGAGATTTCTTATTTAATTTATAAAATATGAATTTTCACATCTTATTCCTTTGGTTGAATGCCACATATTATTCCTTTGGTTAATTTATAAAATATGGATTGCCACCTCCTATTCAGAAATTGTGTGGTTTTTCTGAATAGGAGGACAGTTCAAAATGAAGTTTTCATCCGCTCGCATGTTCTTCCTTGGCTTCTCTATTTACAAGATGGACTACATCCAAACTTTAGTATGTAAATTTGATGCCAATTCTCCCTCTAGTTATTTTCTCTGGTTATTATAGCTCATTCTTATCCAACTAATGTTAGATGTAAAGATTAGATGATAGCCGGTAACCGATAGACGGGAAAGTCGTATCATCAAATAGCCAATGGTACGATTGGTGGGGGATGATCGAATCTCGATTCCAGAGGGGGTTAAGAATCAGCGGGGACAAACAAAGGAAACCCTAACATTGATGAAGTGGCGACGAAGTTTGGAAAGGTCGATCAAATGATTGATAAGTTGCTCTAAGTTTGGAACTGGTCGACATCAGGGGGATCAGATGTCAATTTCATGGGTCATTATGTCAATCATTTGATCGACATTGATCTAAGTCGCATGGTTGACATCGGTGTATAATATGACGATGGTGGACCCATTGGCGTATGAAGATGACAAAGGCGATAATGTCTACATCTCAAGTGTTGTTGTACCAACTTTAGTACAATACTTTATGACGTTAGTATAGTGCACCATTTGCAAGGGCAATGACACTTGTACGGCGGGTGTTAGGAACTCCACCTATATATTGACCGTTTCTGGAGTGCAAACATGGTTGAGCATTTGTGAAAGTGTGTGAAGAGTGTTGAGCTCATTAGAGAGCGTGAAAGAGGAATATGTTGAACTTAAGCTAACATCCATTTAATCAAAGTTGATGAAATGAAGCTATATCGAAAAAGTCAAAATAAAAACACAAGACCATGATGCCATAAACTTTCCTCACTTCTCCATGCATGATTTAGTGGCTTTTAGCAACCTTTTGTTTTTTTAATTTAAGTTAAATTTTTTATATGGATATATATGCATGTAAACTCTATGTGTTAGTTAATCAGTTTCAATAAACTTTTTTTTGTTTTTGCAATCATTTGATTTTACAGAAGAATAGCAGAATTCATTTTATTAATTTCTCCAATTCTCTTCATAAGAATGGCCGTTCTATCCATTATTTCCTTTTCGTCATCGATCCTATGCCTTTAATCAACAAGTGATATCTGAGGTTTAAGGTTTTTCAACTTGAAAAAAAACAGAAACAATGGGCCAGCTAAACTACTCAACAAAATCTATTAGAGTTGTCTTGAAATTCAATGGAGAAGATTGTCCAATCCGGACTTCTCACATGCAAGCATATTTAGAAGCTCTAAAGCTTTGTGATGTCGTTGAAGAAGACACAAAACTCGTATATACGAATGCACCAAACTTAGCTCAAATCACCAGACATGAAGAATTGAAGGCTCGAAAAGGACAAACCAGGGTCGTTATATTCTCTTGTCTTGACAGAACTATATCGCCAAGAGTTCTTAGCTTATCAACACAAAAAAAATCTAAGATAAACTAAAGCTTGAATTCGAAAAAGATTATCTCACAAAAGAGCTTAAAAATTACAAAACTCAAACATGAAATTGAACATATGAAAATGTCCTAATATGAAAGTATTAAACAGTATGTTGATCGGATGCCATAAGTCCTGAAATTGCTCTGGTCATCATAAAGAATACTGAGTCTATAGTAGCATCTGTAGAAATGAATCCAATGGAGAAGCTTCAAATTGGAAAAATAAAAAATTTCAAGAGAGAGCGAAAGGTAAGTTTTTGTGGAGTAAAAAAACCTTATATTTCAAAATATTGTTAGATAAGGCTTTTGTAGGTTATGCAGACATATTAAAAAAATATGTCCAAATAAATCTGAAATCTATCATCAAGCTGCTCCTTCTATAGCAGTGAAGACTTCTCAAAACTTGGAAACCATGTTTCCAACAATAAACATAATTGAAGAATGCAACACATCACATGTTCAAAATACTGAAAGTTATTGTCTTATTGATTCATGTTGCACTTGTAATATGGTTTATGATATTAAATATTCTCACTTTTTTGCTAACAATATTTTAAACTGACCACTCATCAAGTTTGAAAGAAATGAATTTGCTAATCCTTCTTTTATATCTGAAACTCCTCTTTTTTTTTCTTCAAACCATAAGCTTAGATGAAATTTACGAATATACAAATTTGGCTATTCCACAACAAGAACCTACATATATTCATGAAGTTTTAACATTACCTCATTGGAAGAAGGCTATGAATACTAAATTAGAAATGATTGAGAAACATGAAACATGGAAAATAGCTGATCCACCACAAAATTGCAATATTGCTAGACTAAAGTGGGTATTCAAGATCAAAACAAATCAAGATATAAACATAAAAAAATACAAGACTTGATTAGTTGTAAAATGATATGTTCAAAAACATGGTATGACTATTCCAAAACTTTTGCATCCATTGAAATGCTTTGAAAAAATTAGAATTATTATATTAATAATTGATCAAAGTGAATGGAAACTTTATCGGATGAATGTTCAATCATAATTTATAAATGAAGATTTAAAAGAAAGTGCATCTACAAACTCAACATTCCATTTTCAAGACTTATGTTATAAATTTGGCTTAACAAATGGAAATTGCTTCAAGTAGGAATATGTTGAACTGAAGCTAACCTTCATTTAACCAATGCCGATGAAATAAGTTAGATTGAAATTAAAATAAAAACACCATACCATGATTCCATAATCCCATGATGCCATTATATTTCCCCACTTCTCCATGCATGATTTAGTGGCTAACCGTGAAAGAACCATGAAAATTATCATCGGCAACTAGGTACCGTGCAAAACTCAACGCCCCCTGCCATTTTGACATATTGGGAATCGACATATTGGAACAGTTTCCACGATCGATCAACCAAAAAATATTTTTCATAATGGCAGTGTAGTATTTCTTGGAGTAGATTGAAGTTGAGTTTGTATCTTCAATCACAGAGGAGGCGGTAAAGAAGTTTTTTTTGGAAAATGTTACATCAAGATTTAGGGTACCTCGGTTGCTTGTATCTGATGATGGAACCCAATTTACTTGTCGGAAGGTTCAAGATATGTACGATGAATTGGAATTAAACAAATTTTTTCATGTGTCTCATCCAAAGACTAATGGTCATATCAAGGTCTCAAATCATGCCATCGTGAAGGGGATAAAGAAGAAATTGGAAGATCTAGAAGTAAGTTGGCAGATCGGCTCACAAAAGTATTGTGGGCATATCGCACCATACCTATCTAGAACACAGAAGAAACACATTTTTCGCTTGTTTTTGGCTCTGATGCGTTGGTGCCTGTGGAACATGCTTTAAAAAAGAGAGGGTTATTTTGAATTCCGAGGACTCGAATGATGAACTACTATGGATGGATTTTGATCTGGTGGAAGAAAAGCGGGAATAAATCTATGGTCGTTTGGTAAAGCATCCACATTAGAAGGAGATTTGGTCCTTAGTAGCATGGAGGCTCAGAGAAATCCTGGAAGCTCGATCGACACTCGAATGGCCCCTTTCAAATCAAAGGAGTATTACATGGATGAGCTTATAAGCTCGAGATAATAGAGGGGATTGAGATCCTAGATCTTGGAATGTTGATAATCTATGAAATTATTATCCATAACTATGAGGTATCAAACTTATAATGTTGTTGTTCGGCTTATCTATTCATCGATTTTATAAGTCTTCTTTGAGATTTTTAAATCAAACGAGCGGTGAGAAGGTCGATTGGTGGGTAATGGATTACGCGCAGACATGCCTTATCTATTGATCGTTGCCCACAATCGACGGGATGAGCTGTTCGATGTAGGTAGCTTTGCGCTTAGGAATGCCGAACGTATTGTTTCCAATTACCTCTTAAGCTAGAGACCTCGACAATTCCAAACATCTAGCCTGGCGATGAACTCTTCGATGTTGGACGTTATACCTCAAATCCCCTGTAGTGTGACAGCAGGGGAGACAAGGATGAAAGGGTTCAAATGGTATACATCGTTAGTCAATGTGTGACACGGGGAGTTAACTTGAACGTTGTGATTACAACTATCACGTTACTATTAACTGCTTGAGATAAACGTCCTATTTGAGCACATGCACCTCTTTACTTATGATTTTACTACTAGTAAGAGGGAATAAGGATGAAAGGGATATTCAAAGGAGACGGATCAACATTGATATTTATGAACAACATTGTAACCTCTTCGCCATGGTAATTATTTGATGATTCATATGTGGACTTTTCCTAATAATGTGCACCAGGGGCTAGGGTCACATGCATGCCAAAGGAACGTGTTTTTATACCACTAGATCGACATATGTCATGATCGGTATTTTCCGATCTATGTGTTTTGATATGCTCATTCTTAAGAAGTTATAAAGTACACTTGTAGTCTTGATCGACATTTTTCTTGATCAGTATTTTCGTGATCGTATCTTATGTGATCGACATTTATCTTAGCCGGTATTTTCTTAATTAGTAGTATTTATTGTCATTTATATGATTGATGTGTGTCTTGATCGGTGGTCTTGATTGATGTCTGGATCGATATTTTCTCGATTGACATTGTTTTTATCGTCACTTTCTGTAATAGCCGAGAAAAAGGTACGACGAAACAAATTTTCACGATTTGTATTATTTCGATCGACGTATTTTGATTTGTTCACATGAAGTTATGAGTACAAATCTAGTTCAAAATAATTCAATATTACAAAAAAAATTAAAAAATGGAAGAGTACATTCACGTGTTTATTCGCCTAAACTATCTATCACCAGCCTTTATAGATGATCGGCAAAATGTCGGAACAATGGGTCGTCCTCGTCAAGAACCATTGCGGAAGCTAGGGTGAAGTTAGTGTCAAAGGTGATTGGGTCGACATGCTCCCAATTCTCAGGGTTGGGAATTAACCCAAAAATATTTGTGACCTAATGGATTATTATCTCCTTATGCACTTCAACAACCCCGAGGGTGCATGTCGTTGAAAGATTTTGAAGGTCGACGATGTGACGAACCATACCAAAAATTATTGTGGGGGGGTCGTCATATTCTGTGCACACTGTTTTCATGTTAAGGAACGTTTCGTCGATGCCATCGGTCAACCCTTGAAGTTAACTGCAGAAGTTCTGAATGGCGTGATGATGGTTCTCCTCGACATAGCGAATGGAACATTCATCACTATTGACGTTCTAGTCTCCAGCTGGAGGCTAAATAGGTCACATTTGGCATGAGCGTCGACTAGGCGGCGCTCGTTATCGACTCTTCTCATAATTTGAGACTTAGCCTGCTGTGTCAACCGTGCAAACTCATCCGTAACCACTTCGAACCGATTCTTCAGAGTGCCCACCTCCTCGTGAATGTGAGGGATATTCCTTGAATGAACTCTTTTATCGTCTAGCTCCCTCTCTAGCCGAATAGACTTTGTTTTCTCTTATGAAAGAAGAGACTTCACTTCAGCAAGTTCGTGTTCTAGCCTGGTGGTCGTCCTCTTTAGAAGATCGGTCTCTTTTAGAGAAATTGTCAATTTATGATACATTGACAATATCTCCTTTTACACGTGTGATGAGCAACAAATGAAAACTTTCGAAGTTATTGAAATCTGAAATGTGAAGTTATTTACCTCTTGAAGGTCGACCCTTCGTTGAAGGGGTGATTCGCCGAAGACGTTTACGATTCTCTGTGTTTTTAGTTTTACGGTTGGAGGTGTGTGTGCGTAATACATGGTTTGACATATAACAATTTTATTTTTAAAAATGTCAAAGTTTCTTTGATTCATGAAGTTTGGTGTGTGTTTGGAAAACCACAACATGGAGAACGATTCTATCCGTGTTTGTAGAGACTCTTTGGACTTAATTGGAGGTCTTACAACGAGTATGGATTTGGGAACTACTTCTTTTTTGTAGTTTTACAGGTACTGACCTATGCCATAGTACAAATCTTCCGACATGGAGTTTTCTCCACCTACGAGTGCCTCGCCAGCCCCAATAGTGCAGCCTCCCCCTCATCAACACACAAGCACCATGTCTCTTATCGCGTTACGCTTATCCAATACAACCATACCCTTTGTCCCTAACGTACATGTACCCTTATCCGTGCACACCACACTACGAAGGTTCAAGATAGAGTTCGTGGCACATAATACACCCCTGCTAGTTGTTAGTGAACCACCTCTAGTACGTCGTGGTCGTTGGCAAAGGAATTCACTGGAAGCATCTAGTAGTTGTACGACCGATCATAGTGTACCTACTTGCGATGATAATATTGACGTCAGCTTTTATGAGTAAATTTATTGTATTAGACTTTTATAGTGCATCACCCTTTGGACATCTAAGTATTTAAATCTAATTATTTAAATTCATATAAGTCTGGATTGTTATACTTCGTTGTCGACCCGGTCTTATCGTTTTTGAGAGTTTAGGTCATGCCATAGAATTCATCAAGGGCTAATCCTTTCGTACTACGGTCGTAGGGAGTTCAACACTGCATTCTTGTACATTGATTGAAGGACATTGAGGGTAAAGCTACGTATGAACATGCATCGGGATGTTTACGAATTCTGTTCGATGATCTGGTTGCGTGGGATCAAGGAACTATTGGAAAATTCCCTCCAGATGAGAAAAGAATTCCTGTTATCCGGGGTCAGATTGAATTAATGCAATGAGAAACAAACGTAAATAAAGATAATTAGAAGACACAAGATTTAGTATGGAAACAAAAAACCAGGAAAAACCAAGTGATCGATAAACCACGATCATGAACTCACTATCACAATAATAATAAGGAACAATATGCTACGCTTTATATTGATTGATTGATTAAAATTGTGTTCATGAGACCTACTATTTACAGAGTCTAGACTATGATTTAATCTATGAAATATTCTACAATGTTCTCTTTTCTTATATATGACCGCATCTTCCATATGTCTAGCTAACAAGATATATTTCCATATATGTAACCATCAATATATATCTCCATATTTTATTCCATATATTTCGTGGGGCAGTTAATGAACTATATTTCCCTTTCGATAATCTCAAATCACGATCCACATCTAATTCGATCGCTATCAAATACAATCATCACAATAGTCTGATCGGCATCCTTGATCGGTGGATGAGACCGATCAACATCAAAACTTCATGTTATATTTCCCTATGTCGGTGTTCCACGCCATCAATATTAGCCGTTCCACTATCACCTGACCTCTATTCCTAACAGGAACTCTATATGTATGCTACTTTGAATATATGCATGTATGCTTTTGGAGGTCAATAGTATACATTTATGACTTACTCTTCTAGCCTCTTTCATCCTCCACTTCAGCCACAAATCAATCTATGCCCACATTTTTTTTGTGTGACAATATGCTTTTCTCTTGGCATGATAGAAGAACTTTTGTGTTGCAGCTGTAAGAACGTCCGTGTTGATATTTATGCTAGTAATTTCCTATCTACGCTCCATGAATGTTCGATGGGTATGGTAAATGGGAACACAACGTGCGAACTTCAAGGCTTCATTAATCGCTTCCACGTGATTTGTAGGTAGCGTTCAATAAATTTTGCCCATATAATGTGTAAGAGTGCACTTAACTTTATACTTCTCCTAGAGCTACCGTCATGCGTTAAGGTTAATATTGTGAATATCCGTCATGTCTGTTGTGGTCTGAAAACCGGGGGTATCAACAATCGTCCGGTTCGTTGCAAGATGAACTCGGTTTTAATTTGTTTTGTAAGGGGGAAACAATGTAGAATCAAATGGAAAATGACAGGGCAATTTTAGAGTGGAAAACCTTTGGAAAAGGAGAAAAAATCACTTGACTAAGAGCTAGAAATGCTCTTAGCCGATACAATAACAAAGCTATTCAATACACAAACCATATTTGTTCTTTAGATATAGCAAATGAAGGGAAACGTAAGGGAAACCAGAGAAAAAACGAAGAAGAGGATATGTTTTCTCTCCCAAGTGTCCCTTTTACAGGCTTTTCCTGCTGTGTGAAAAGTCGGGTGTCGTTTTGTACTTGTCCCATGCGGCTAGGTTGGCTCTTGTCGGGCGGGACAGTCGTCGGCCGTAGCTCTAGCTGGATGCGCGGCGCCAGGCCTTTCGACGCTACTAGCCGACTGTCTCCAGACCAAGGGAGGCTCGTACAACTCTGTTAGGCATGCCTCTGACAAGATCATCAGAGGTTATTGTCGCATGCCAAGGAGTGCGGATGCCTCGAAGCGTAGTCTGTGCATCCAGGACCGATCGGTCCCGATGAGGAGGAGAGCACGTGATTCCATCGATCGGGCCTTCGGGCCTGACTGTTCTCACAGGGCAGTCCATTCGCGTGGGCTGGATCAGGGCCTCCAAGTTCGGGGTACTGGGTTCCGGAGGTCTCATCACTAGTCACTCGGACTTTATCGCCATCGTGTTGGTGATGTAAGTTCGACCATCAGATTGAGAGCGTTTGAGGAAAGGGTGCCCGATCGAACCAACGGAGGACAGTACCCGAACGGATTGTGACAGCGTCCTTGAGGACCGATCCTGTACTTAGGAAATTTCAAAAAGTCAATTTTCAAATATGAAATCTGCATCGGTTACGGGCAAAAGTGTAAATCAGGGCCTTTCCGTATTCCAATGAGGGGACATGCCGTCAGACTGTAGCCGCTTGCAGTGGTGATGTGTCACCCTGTGAGTGGCCAATGCACAGCTATAATAGTCGGGATTTCAGCACTGTATAACCATTTCTGCAATTTCGCGAACAGAAAATTTGAGCCCTAGAGTTCTCTGGCGATTTCCTTCGACCATCTTCAAACTCCGATTTCATCTTAAATCCTAAGGTAACCATTCATGGCACCCCGTAGTGCTAGGTATCCGATAATCTCCGAGATGGATCTCGAAGGATTTCGGGCCAAATTCTCGATCCCCGCCCATTATCCCATCTGGAAGGGGAAGGAAGACGTTCCCTGCTTCCTTCCCGCGGAGATGACCGTTCCCGCTACGGCTTTACCCGTTAGCTATGCCTCCCTGTGGTCCGGCCTACGATTTCCTTTTCATCCTTTCGTCGCGGCCGTACTTCGGGAGATTCATTGCTCCACCTTCGCTCTTTTCCCGGGCAGTTACATCTATATAGTAGCCTTTATTTTTTACTGTCATAGGCAGGGGATAGAACCAACCCTAAGGGATTTTTTCAATTTGTTCTTGGTAGGATCTTGGAGAGGAAGGAGGTTGCTAGAAGGTCGTAAGTTGTACTACATAGCGACCCGAACGAAGGACTGTATTATCGTTGACAAGGAAGACTCCCTTCATGAATGGGAGTCTTGCTATGTCTGGATAAACATCCCGATGGAGGACCTGTTGAAGGTCATCTTCCTAACTTCCCATCCTGACATCGGGAAGTTGGCCCGATCCCGGTTCAACACATCCCGCCAGGATATCGCCAACACCTTGGCAAGGCTTTCTCCTCCCGAAAGGCGTCTGAAACGAATAGACATACTTCTGGAGAAGAAGCTGCAAGAGATAGAGATGGCAGGCAAGATCGGTGCCCCTGCCCCGAATGGGGTATTCTCTAACTCTGACTCGTCGGAGTCAGAAGGATCGGGTATGACTTTAGCTTGCTTTAGTTCATATCTCCTGATCCTTATTATTCTTCTTTTGCATATTCTACAGACACGATGTCTGGAAACCGACTTGCCGCGCTGGCTGCTGCTTCTAAGGCCAAGAAAGACGCCCAAATGCAGGCGTCCATGCAAACCTCAACGCCGCTGCTGGATCTTCGCGATCGGCGGAAAGCTCCAACAGTCAGAGGGCGGAGCCCCGATAGATGGAAAAGGTGGACGAAGTGATTTCTAAAAGAATTCGCTCGTTAGGCCTTCCCGCCATGTACAGAATCGGAAATAACTCCCCTCTGGATCTTAACATCGTGCGATTGTTGCTGCAGGGGTCAATGCAGGTGGAGGATGACCGCCCATCCTTTAGCTTAGGGGACAGAGTGTAAAAGCCTCATGTCCCTACGTCCACGAGCAAACGGAGCCCCGAAGAAGAAGCTCCGAAGCAATACAAGAGATTGCGGTCAGCCATGAGCAGGCCTGCAGCTCCGATCCCGGTGAAAGGGATCACCATCGGGGAGCAAACGGCCCCCTCGTCATCGAACCCTATGTTCATTAGGGCGGCTATCCAGGAGATGGTAGCCTCCGTTTCCAAAGCCCGGGGACAAAAAGGGTCCCCTCCCTCATGGAAAGACGTCGCTCTTGAAGAATACCGGCTTTTGGGAAGAAAAAACCCGCCCGGTATCGATGGCGCACTTCCCGGACTGGTGCTATCCTATCTGGAGTCCCAGGCTATGGTAAGCTATCTTCAACTCTCGTCGCCCCGATCGGGTCTTTGTGTTTGATCAATGTTGTTTCTTGCAGGCACATAGAAGGGCTCCGGACCTTGCCTCTGCCGTCCAACTAAGACGAAACATCTCTTCGGCTTCTGAAGATCTAGAGAGTCGACTTGCCTTAGCTCAGCGGCAAGTCGAGATCAAGTAACAAGAGCTGGAATCGGTCCGGGCCGATCAGGACCGTTTGAATGGAGAGCTGCTTGGAGCGGGCACTGAGCTTTCAATAGTTGCCTCTAAGACGGGAGAGGCCCAAGGAGCTGTGAACTCCGCAACGGCCCGCATTTTGGAATTGGAGCGTCAGATTCAAGAACTATCTAACGAGAGCAACAGACTTCTCCTTTGGTCCAGGAAGAAAAAGATGCCTTAAGGGAGGAAAATGATGTCTTAATGGAAAAATTGGTTAGGGGCAAAGAAGCAACTGAGGGAGCGGTCCGAGAAGCCCTTCTGGGTTTTGCCCAATCACCGCTAATGTTTGCCTTGGCGGCAAACGTTTATGGACCGAGTGTCTCCCGGTATTTGGATAACATGAAGGACCAAATGATCAGCAAGTTTGGTCTAGATATCGAAGATGGGCGTTGGGAGACGATCGACCTCCTGACAAATGATAGAAACTTCCGTGAGATCCCTGAACTAGAAAATCCCCCATTGGAAAAAGATCCCAACTATCCAGTTTTTGACCTGATGGAGAGATCGGTCAACGAGATAGTTAAAGAGAGGGGGAAGAAGATAGAGGATCTCAATGCATGGATCGCGGAGAAGTCTGGAGAAGCAGACAAAGAAGAATGACAAATAGATTAGATTTCTATTTTTCAAGTCCCTTCCTTTCTGTACTTATGCTTTTGTAAACTCTAGCTTTTTAATAAATATTTTCCTTTATGCATTGTCTTGTGTAAACTTCATTCCCTCAACAGAGTATTTCTGCTTAAGTATAAGATCGGGGTTCCTGTTGAACCCGGACCAAACGGTCCTTTCGACTTAACTTTGAGTTTTGCTAGGCTTAATAAGTTAGGGGATTTTGACTGCGCCAATAGACCACACTTGAATCCGTCCCTACGAAACGTTATGATATGGGCAGCATTGCCTTGGTTCTTCATAAGTCTCATGTCGAGCTTAAACCGAAGCCCCGGTTCTGAGGACAGTCCCATGGCGGGCTTCGGCTTGCGCTTTGACTGGTTAACTCTGTCCCTGTTATCTCGTTCTTGGCTAAGCACAAAGAAGCAAGAAATTTTTCCAAGTGGTGGGTGCCATCGAAGGGGAAATTAAGTTCGTAGTGAGTTCTAGGAGTTTTGCAATCCAACTAAGTACTCAGCAAGCGTGAAAGCAATTGACTCGTCAGAGCGGTCACACTACATGAGAGCCTTGTGGATGGATTGCTACAGTCACCAGTCCAAACTCGTCCAGAAAATCCAACTTCAAGATCGGTCACTCACCTAGATAGAAATAGTTTGTATTGCATCTATTGTAACTTATTCATATACGAGGAACATTTTATGGTTCAGAGTCACCAAATAATTATCAAAGGTATTATATAAAATATTGCCTTGGGTTCATAACATTCCAGATTCGAGGGATCTCATTTCCATCCAACGTCTCTAACTTATAAGCCCCAGCCCCCAAATTTATCATGACGCGATAGGGCCCTTCCCAATTTCTATCCAGTTTGCCAACGTGTCTCTGAACTCTTACATTCCTGAGAACGAGGTCGCCTTCTGAGATGTCCCTGGGCAAGACCCGTTTGTTATGAGTCCGCTCCACAGTTCGCTGATAAGCACACATGCACGCAAAGATGGCGTTCCGCTTTTCTTCAATCATTTCTATGTCCAAAGACCTTCATTCGTTATTCAAATGCTCGTCATATTGGGTGATTCGAGGTTATCATATGTTTGGCAACCTCCACTAGACTGACCGCTTCGGACCCGTATACCAAAGATAATGGAGATTCATGAATCGTTGAGCGGGGTGTGGTCCGGTAAGCCCATAGAACCGCGTAGATGTGATCGGGCCATTTTCCTCCCAAATCCTCCAACTTGGTTTTCAATCCCTTCAGGATAACCTTGTTGGAGACCTCCGTCAATCCGTTAGTTTGGGGGTGGGCCACTGACGTGAAATGCTGAGCAATACCCAATTTAACGCAAAAATCCCGAACGGCCTTTCCACGGAATTGAAGTCTGTTGTCTGATACAAAAGTCCGAGGCAATCCAAAGCGGCCTATAATGTTCCTCCACATGAAGTGTTTCACCACCTTTTCGGAAATAATAACCACTGCTTCAGCCTCAATCCACTTTGTATAATACTCAACCACCACTATGCAGAACTTCCGCTGCTTTACCGATCGGGGAAACGGTCCCAAGATATCAATCAAACATCTATCGAACGGACAAGGAAGTGGAGTCATTGATAGGGGTGCTCTTGGTAACTGGGGAACCGGAGCGTGATGTTGGCAAGCAGCGCAGCGCTTCGTGTACTTTTTAGCATCCTCAAGGAGCGTCGGCCAAAAATACACGGCCCTAATAATGCGATGGTATAAAGATCGGGCTCTAGAGTGTATACCGCATATCCCCTCTTGAACATAAATCATGACGGCCTCAACCTCAACAGGAGATAGACATTGCAGGAGAGGTCCTTCAAAACTCTTCTTAAATAAACGCCCGTCATTTAGCACATATCGCATGGCCCGGGTCTCGACCTTCCTGGCCTCAGATCCATTCTCTAGTAGATGGCCATTGGTCAGATATTTGATAAAGGGGTCCATGCATGTGAGTTACCCTGGCGCGTCAATGGCGTTTACTTTTAGGTCCTGAAGTTCATGGCACAAAGCTCCGATCTCTACGAGTGATTGTTCGATCTCAGATTTCTCGACCGAAGGTCGATCCTGAATGTGTACCGATACGGTGCCTGGTCCAATATCTGGTAGCCCTGCAGCCAGTCTGGCTAATGCATCGGCCACCTTATTTTGTTCTCTAGGCACACGGTCAAGTAAGAATTCATTGAACTTCTTTGACAACTCAAGGACATTTGCACAATATAGCTTAATGGTTGGCTCATGTGTTTCAAATCTTCATGCGAATTGTTCCACCACCAACTTGGAGTCCGAGAATATTCGCACTTTAGCAACTCCCATCTTTCGGCTAAGGTCATCCCCGACAGCACGGCCTCATATTCCACCACGTTGTTCATTCCACTGAATAAGAACTTGACCGTGGAATGGATAACGTCGCCTTGCAGTGTGGTAAAGGTGATGCCCGCTCCCTTTCCCCCGAAGGTTGATCCACCAACATAAATGACACATCGGTCATCCTCTTGGTTCAGAAATATGGCTGATCGGGTCATCTTGACCACGAAATCCGCGAGGACCTGAGTTTTGATCGCTCTTCGGGGTACGAATTCCAGATACATGGAGCTGATCTTGATTTTCCAGATACATGACGATGAATTCCAGGGTTTCCGATTGGTCCCTATTTGGCTCTCCTAACGTTATCGGGAAGAGAATTTTCCCGTACGGGATCACGCTCCTTTGGTCGAATGTCCAAAGGGTTATGCTGGAAATAGGGAGATCATGGGCCGCGGCTCCCAACATCTCTGCCATTTCACGCTTCATTAGATTGCATGAAGCCCCGGTGTCCACCAAAATCTTGTGGACCCGTCGGTCGGCGATGATTCCTGTGATGATGAGAGGATCATCACAGGGATCGGTAACACATTCCCGATCGGCCGCGGTGAAGGTAATATCATCCTCGAAGGTAGAGGACCGCTCGGCCAATTTATACTTGACCAACGCTACGGACTCGGAGCTTTCAGGAAACTCCTCGTGCGCTGCCCTCTTTCGGTCCCTGACCGACTCATTCATTCTTATTCCGTAGGAGATAACATAAATATCTCCAATGACCTCCCTGTCCCTACGCACCACCTCATTTGGGAGAGGTAGGGTGCCTACTTCAGCAGGTGGGGGGCGTGCTGCTCCCGTTTTCCACCTTCGTTTTGTGGTGCTATGCCGCCACGACCCCGCCATCTCCTTCTCCGGCCCTGGCCACGGTTTTATTGGTCGTCCTAGCCTCTATCTTGTTCTAGCTGGGGGGATCTTCGATCCCCTGCCCGATCGTTGTAGTGTCGGGGCTAGCCCCGATTATCTCTCCCCCTCGGTCGGTGACGATTGTCACCATGATAACCACTTTGGGGAGACTCCGTCCGCTTGCCCTTATGACGATCGGGCTTCTCTTTATACATTGCTGCTACTGTTTCTTGCATCAACGGGCATTTCAGCGTCGTGTGGTCGCGGTTGTGATGCAACTCGCAATATACACGATTGTCCTCCTTCTTCGGGGGGACATCCTTATCAGCCACAGCCGCTACTTCTCGAGGCTGCATTTTAAAGTATGAAACCCTATAATCTCCTGCAGGTTCAGAGTTGCTGCTAGGCTTTTAATAACCAGCTCTCAACGCTTCATCCACCCTGATGTACTTGTTGATCTTCTGAAGGAGCTTTCCCAAAGTGGGACGTGGGCTCTTCACAAGGCTGGCCGAAAAGCCGCATGGTCCCAGTGCCTGTTGTAGGATATCGATTTTATCACGGAGCTCCAACTTGATACCTCGGGCGGTTCTGTTGAACTTCTCCATGAAATACCAGAGACTCATCTTCGCCGGGATATATTTCAAGTTGTATAGTTCCTGCCTGCTTCGAGGAGGTTCTACATTGGGAGCAAACTGCTCCGAGAAAGCCTGGATGAATCCGCCATACGACTGTATGGATCGGGCCGACAAGTTCTTGAACCCTGAAGGGCGTCGCTTTGTAATCCGGCCACGATGATGCGGCACTTCAATGAGTCAGAGGCCCGAACGGTCCCCATCCTCAGCTTGAAATCCGCAACGTGATCAATTATATCACCGTCGCCTCGGAATACTGGCAACCCTTCAAGGTTGCGGTAGTGTCGATCGGGGACTGCCGCCCAAATCTCTTCGGAAAAATGGAGCATCAAATCTCCTAGTGCGGCGAAGACACCACCAGAATGATGGGATGATTCCTCGGCCATATGTAGATTATGCCACCAGTTATCATCATTGCTCCGCCTGATTGGGGCATCCATGGCCTCATCGAATAGTTCAAGATTGCACCCAAGATCGGGCCCGCAATCCCTCTGCGTTCGCAGGGTCTCCAACTCCCTGGTAAGTTCATCGATGTGTCTCTGCATCAATTCCTGATCAGTGCTAGGAACGGGAGTTAGGGTTCTGACTGGAGGAGGTGGAGTAGATTGATATCTCTGCCTCCTCATCGTCACTCTACACGTTATAATCTCCTCTTCATCGGAGCTTCGCGCATCAGGGTCGCTTTCGTACCATCTTCTTGCTGGAACATGGCTTGTGATAGCCGGTGGTTCTGTTCCACTCCTCTCTGACTTAACTTCTATTATTACTTTCCTGACAACAGCCTCCAAGTCTTGCAGAGAGAACGTTGACGCTGGAGGCTGTTGGGAAGCGCATCACTATCGTTCGTCGAAGTTCCGGTTGCCATGCCTTTGATTATCCTATCCCGGGTAAAGACCTCAAATGGGAATTAGAAAATCGTCCCCACGGACGGCGCCAAACTGTTGTGGTCTGAAAAACGGGGTATCAACAGTCGTTCGGTTCGTTGCAAGATGAACTCGGTTTTGATTTGTTTTGTAAGGGGGAAACAGTCTAGAATCAAATGGAAAAGGACATGGAAATTTTAGAGTGGAGAACCCCTAGAAAATGGGAAAAAACCACTTGACTAAGAGCTAGAAATACTCTTAACCAATCCAATAACAAAGCTGTTCAATACACAAACCATATTTGTTCTTTAGATACAGCAATTGAAGGGAAATGTAAGGGAAACTAGGGAAACCATATTTATTCTTCGTTCCCCACTAGAGAAAAAACGAAGAATAGGATCTGTTTTCGCTCCCAAGTGTCCCTTTTATAGGTTTTTCCTGCTATGTGAACAGTAGGGTGTAGTTTTGTGCTTGTCCCATGCGGCTAGGTCGGCTCGTGTCGGGCGGGATAGCCGCTGGCCGTAGCTCTAGCTGGCTGCGCGGCGCCAGGCCTTTCGGAGCTACTAGCCGGCTGTCTATAGACCAGAGGAGGCTCGTACAATTCTGTCAGGCATACCTCTGACAAGATCATCAGAGGTTATTGTCGCATGCTAAGGAGTATGGATGCCCCGATGCGTAGTCTGTGCGTCCTGGACCGATCGTTCCCGATGAGGAGGAGAGCACGTGATTCCATCGATCGGTCCCGATCACTAAGATCGGGCCATTGGGCCTGACTGTTCTCACCAGGCCGTCCATTCGCGTGGGATAGATCTGGGCCTCCAAGTTCGGCTTATGTCACTTGGGCTGGCCTGACCTTGCTAAGCTTGCGTCTACCCAAGTTCGGGGTACCGGGTTCCGGAAGTCTCATCAATATCATTGTGCATTTTGTAGCCCTTTGATTGTGTACTTACTCTATATTGATTTGATTTAACTCACTTCTTTTGAATTCAATGTACATGATTGAGCAAAAATGTCCAAGACACCATCTATGGTGCAAATGGTCATATTAGAATGTTGATATCTCATTCAATGCTTATAAAATATATGCAGCTATATCAGAGATGATACATGTTTTACGTTGCCATATAACATATACATATACATAGAGGTTGTTTGGAAACCATTTCAAGACTCTACAAATCTCACTGTCTACCAAGACGAACCCCACAAGAATAACATGACAACCACCATCCTTACCTATGACAACAAACAATTTATGATTGTACCTAGCATATGAATACCAAATATTTAATAAGACGATATAACTTCGCAAAATGAAACATTGTGATACCAACTGAATCGAACATTGAATACAAGTGAGTTGCATCAACCGAAAGAACTGGATAACATAACTGATACGATTCTATGTTTAGTTTGAAAACCCAAAATACATGGTGAATCATATAGTTCGGGAAGCACATTTTTGTCTCGTACACATGCCAACGTACAATAATCTCATTATTCCTAAGAATCATCTCATTAAATAATGATGTAATTTCTTCATTGAAGACCCCCCACGAACTGTATACCATTTCAAAACCGTACAGATGGTAATGTGTACCCAACTTGTTCATATTTCATGGTTAATCTATAATTCACACTTATATGTGTCTGCAATGTGAGAACTTTAATACCTACATAAGCGGACAAGAAAATAATAAGAGCGCATTTGCAAAACCCATAAAAATCTGCAACTAACCCACAACGTTGTCATTTTTTATGAATGACTTATTCTCGTAATCAATAAAATTCTACAACAGATTCCGCTAACTTTCCTCCGAAATTGTGTTTTAGCATATATGGTCATACTCATACACCAATATCTGCCAAACACGATCATAGACACAATAAATGCTTGTAGATGAACGAATCAATTACACATCTTATAACCCTCACATTTGTCATTTTTTATGAATGACTTCTTCTTGTAATCAATAAAATTCTGCAACATATACCGCTGACTTTCCTCCGAAATTGTGTTTTAGCATATATGATCATACTCGTACACCAATATCTGTCAAACACGGTTACAGACCCAATAAATGCTCGTAGATGAAACTAATATGTGTCAATTACACATCTTATAAACCCACTTGTCTAAACTGCTCTCAATAACTCAATATTCCACCATCTATGAATATGAAAATGTGCAACACAATACTGGAGATGAAACATATCTTTGAACTTCATCATAATAGCTAGATGAGTTTCGTCAATGTCATACTTCATGTAAAGAAGTTTTGAAGTTTTGAACTCATCATAATAGCTAAATGAGTTCAAGTGTCACTTGTGTCCCATGAGGGTGATAAATGAATGTAACTCATGTCCGTTTACTCCGTGGGGCATTGAAGTTGCTGAACCAAACCACTACCCGTGTGCACGGTTCTAGCTTCTCGTGTGGTTCTAGATTCTCTGTTTCATTTTCAGAGTTGTCATCGTTTTCGTCCGCCAACACTACATCGAAGACGTATAAATACACTACACATAAAAATTCATTTGTAAAACTTTGTAACATATAGTACCTTACGAAGTTGATGGGTTCCCACCAAGTGACGTATTCCCAGTATTCAAATCGTTTAAATTGCTTAGGTTGTAAATGCTTTTATAATTGGTAGAATCCTGATAATTCCATCTAAGTTCCCTATTCTCACACGTTGGTGTCGATGACTCCATATGATTAACACAAAATTGAACAATCACAAAATCATTTTACCATTCAAATTGCAATTTCTATTTTACCTCTACTGCAAAACTGTATCGAACACTCTTGAACTAGTGAGTTTTGACATAGATGAATGCTCTATTTATAGAACACCTATTGAGTTCCCAAATCATCACCGTGTAAATTGAGTTATGCAGCCGCGTTTCATCATACGCTACTGCTTTGAGATAACATGGGCCGCTATAAAAAAACTCATGTTCTCCTTATCATTATTCGGCCAAATAGCCTATTTTTTAAATATGCGAAATATAAATGAATTATAAAAATATGGTTAATTTGGTCGAATATTGTATTTTAAAATATGAAATATTGTTTTAGTGCGGATAGCGGACAACGTCTGTCCACGTCAGCAGCTGATTCTTTACTTAATTTAAATTTTAATATTAAATGTATTTTTTAATTTTAATTTAAGTTTAATATTATAATTATAATTTTAATGTTAATATTAATATTCATTTTAATATTATTAATATTAAAATGATAATCACAACAAAAATAATAACAGGATGACGAGACGGATCACAGCAGTACCCTCCTATGAGTTATCCATATAGAGATTCACCGTCTCGTCATCCTATACATTGGCCAGCTTAGTACCAGACCCTGCTATACCCACCCGGCCCTAATCCTATTGAACCGCCTTCGATGAACCGTGATAGGGAAAGACCTCGAAGACATAGGGCATATGGAGAGTCCAGTGTGCCACATGAACAACCACGTTTTTATGATGATGACATGATATATATAACATTTTTGGATAGAACTCTCCCATAAAAATGTTGATATTAATTATCATTTTTGTTGTTATTATTATTTTAATATTGATATTAAAATGAATATTAATATTAAAATGAAAATTCTAATTATAATAATAAACTTAAATTAAAATTTTAAAATATATTTAATATAAAAATTAAGTTTAAAATACAATATTCTACCAAATTAACCATAAAAATAGTGGTTCCCAAATCAATCTATTTATTTAAAGCAAGGAAGGAGTAGAGAAATCACAGAGGGAATCACACTAACACTCACGCCCACACCACCCACTCCTAACACGTCGCCGTATATATTGGTTACTCTCCGGAGATGTCACCAACCAGAAAATTTTCATAAGACAGAGTAACTGATGCTCAACTTCTTATACCGCTTTAACTCAGCCATGTCGATGTCGTGTTCCGACTGCTTCTCCTCTTCAGACCTTATCTGCGGCGAGGACTCAACAGTCATATTCTCAGAATACGGAGATGATTCGCCGGAATGCGTATCGGAACTCGATTCTTTTCCACCGGAGTTTGAGGATTCCATCGCTCAACTTCTAGAGGAAGAGAGAGGTCTCACCTGGATTACTTCTCGTATCCCTAATCAACCGATTGATGCCGCTGCTAGAGCAGTATCTGTTGCATGGATTCTCAAGGTATCTTGCTTTCCTTAATTTGATTTGTTGTTCATTCGCTGTTCTCCGTCGTCGGCTGATGGCTATTTGGCGGCGAGCTTTGAAAATCTTCTCCCTCCACCATTTTTTAGTTTCTTGTCGCACGTTAGCGTGCGCTAGTTTATGGACGGATATATTCAAAAACCCGAAAAAACAGTTGTCACCGGCAAACGTCACATAGGCGCCTTTTTGCAAAGATTTTACTGTAATTTTCTGCTGTGGCGCA
Organism: Utricularia reniformis; assembly: GCA_009725065.1. Lineage (NCBI taxonomy): Eukaryota > Viridiplantae > Streptophyta > Magnoliopsida > Lamiales > Lentibulariaceae > Utricularia > Utricularia reniformis. The sequence goes on from RWGZ01000555.1 coordinate 520,215, forward strand.
GGTCCAACATTATTATGGATTCCAGCCATTGACGGCGTATCTCTCCGTCAATTTCATCGACCGTTTCTTGTTCTCCCATCCCTTGCCGGTAGGACTTCCGTCACCGTACCGTTAAATTTCAGAAGCATATAATAATTTCACCGATTTACTGATTTCAAAACACTGTTCGAAAATATTTACGTTTTACCAAAGCGTTGAAAGGACTGTTGGATTTACCATTTCATATTATTCTAAAGAATATGGCCGTAGGAGTAAATTTCCTAGCCCATCTACCCGGAGTCAGTTCATTAATATTTTCGTAAGAAGAAATGTCACAGACGTTGACTGCCTCTGTAATTAAAGTGTTGCTATATTTTTGCTACATGGACATTCACATTTATTCCTTTGTTTTTAATGATTTTGAATGTCGATGGATATTATCTTGTGGAAATACCCAGAAAAAAAATGGATGGCCTCAGCAACTGTTGTCAGTGGCATGCTTGTCGTTAGCGGCTAAGTTGGAGGAGCCACTTGTTCCTTCCCTGCTGGATTTACAGGTAATTAATTAGTTTGAGATTTTAATGAATAATTATGCATTAAATTCTATTCCAATTTTTTGAATTAGGTTGAAGATGCAAAGTTTGTTTTTGAGCCAAGCACAATCAAAAGAATGGAGCTTCTTGTGCTAACAGTCTTGGACTGGAGACTCCGGTCCATTTCTCCCTTTTGCTATGCACACTTTTTCTCTATGAAAATTGATCCATCTGGGACTTATTCTTCATTCATTGCATCAAAGGCTAAGGAAATTATTCTCGCAGCTGTAAAAGGTACTGATTTGCGTGTATGATTTAGTTTTTCAAGTACAGAAAATGTTTTACAGGTGTGGGGAATTTCATTCAACAGGGGCCAGCTTCATTGAGTACAGGCCTTCATGCGTTGCGGCAGCAGCTGCACTTTGTGCTGCAAACACTCTGCCAAATTTGTCATTCGCTGAGTCATGGAGCGGAGGAGTTCACAAAGTAAGAGAATTTTATATTGATTCTATTTACATCAATTATGTGTATTTACTAAATAAATATGAACTGCACCTTTTTGCCAGGAGGATGTAATGAGTTGCTATCAAATGATTCATGATATCTTAATGAAACCAATGGTGAGTAAAGAGTCTAAGGCTCTACTCGAGCTCAGGGAAATGAGTAGAATAACCTCTAGTGACTCATCCTCCCCATCATTTAAACAGAGGAAGTTAAACAATGAATCGTGGGAAGAGGATAAGAGAGACTCTGATTAATGTGTGAGAAGTCTAAAGGTATTGAAAATTCCAGAGGATTAAGTACTCAAAACAAAACAAAAAATAAAGTGGTCAAGTTGGTTGTGATCTGCTATCTTTCCTCATCGTTTTTTCTTAAGAGGAGTGGTGTAGATTTATTTGTGTATTTGCAGGGCATGACATTGCCATTAATAGATAATATTGGATTGAATATTTCCACGGGAAATTTGACAGCATTTGTAGTATTTATATTTATGTCTCTTGTTTGGAGATGAAGTGAGTTTTGAATTGGAAGGTGACTGAGCCTCAATGGTGGGGTATTGTTATTGATTGATTGTTGAAGGAATAAGGTTGGAGAATTATGGTTTCAGTGTACACCCTACTGTCTAGTGTTTCTGGTTTAAAAATCATGTGTTTGTGGGACCAAAAAGGGAAGATGAAAACTTAGTGGATGGAGGAGTTGGCCAATTTATGAGAATGGGGGGTTTCACTTTCAGGTTTGGAGACGTATTGATTGCAAACCAAGACTACCTGCTGTCTCTTTTTTCTTTCAAAAACTACATGATTGCACTGTGACTCTGAGGCTACTATTTTCAGGTATCAGAATAAGGAAAATAAAGTGACTATGGGGCTGTGGTGGATTCACTGCTCCTTTTTACTTTTGTGTGGGGTGTGTTTATGCACTGTTTTCTTATAGTGTCAAAGTTTCATCGATTTATATTGTCTGATTGATAGAAAAGTATCTTTGTATGTCCAAAAGTTGGCTAATCTTTGGACTACAACTGTCTGTCACTACTAATGGGGATTTGCAAATGTTTGGATTTGATGTTTATTTGTTAGTTTTGAACACAAAGTGTACGCGTTTGTCGTGTATTATTGAGTGAGATTTACTATGTTACTTCGGTATTTTTTAATTGTTATGCAACGATTGTATCCTAATTTGGTTTTATAACAACTAAAACTTTGAGTAGCTTTTTAGAACGAGGGCATGAGGCCATCAGTGAGATACCACTCTCGAAGACCTATTAATTTTCCTTTTGAATTATACGACGTTGATTAACCCTATTTCTCCGTTTTTCGGTATTAATACAGATAGTTTACTCTCATAAAAATTGATTTCTTCTAATGAATAGAGCCTCATTGGTAAGTGCTACAAGATACAGTGATCTATTGAGTTTCTTTGGAATTAGAATAAAAATAGCGGTAAGGTAAGATGGTGAGATCGTGATTCTTCTAAGGTACATAAAAAAAGGAGAATTACGATGGTATCATCGTTAAAAATCTTGATTTGATAGTTGTTGCTAAAATCAGTTATATCTACCATCGTGATTTTGGAAATGACTATATTACCTTTGGTGTTACAATTAAATAAAAACTTCTTGTTTACATCATTAATAATAAATAGTATATTAGTCTTTTACAAAATTCACGATCATGATATTATAATTTTATTAAACACATTTAAAAAACCACGATCATTATATCTCACCACATCTCAACACACCTCACTACATCTCTCCATATCTCATAATACTGTAATTTTAAAAAGTTATACTAAACAAATTTATTAAATAGTGTCCTTCCACATTGTGATGCAATCATATCACATTTTAATTGGATGTGTATATTTCTAGGCTTTCACAACTATTTGCTTTTCTCAGTTTATTATCTATGTATTGTTTACCTTTACTATTACCTAGTTACTTCTTACTATCACTAAGAAAATTATCACTATAAAATTATCACTATAGTTAAATATTAGAGTTTATATGAGATATAGGGAACTTAATGATGGTTTAATATTGGCATCAAACCAATGTTATCAAACTATAATTGATATAGAATAGATTGAAATTGAGGTTTGAGATTAAACATAGTATTAAACTGTAGTTTTAAAATGAATGTAATATGATCATAAATTAAACTTTTTAAAATTAATTTTTTATGTTTCAACCGGTATTTAACGGTTTACATCAATTTTTGGAATTTTAACTATTTTGAAGAAGTGAATCGGTTTCATGACCAATTTCCCAGTTGAATTAATCGAACACATAAATTTGGTCGTTTAGGTTTATGATTTAGGTTGTGCATTACTTCCTTGCCTCAAACAAGGGAAACAAAAAAGGGACGATATTTTGTATTATGCAATATTAAGAAATTTTTTGTATACATTTAGCACGGGAATTGGAAAAAGAAGCGTGAAAGAGAATCCAATGTACTGCTTTCACAAAAAGAGCCATGAAAACTTTATTCCTTCCCTTCCCAATAAAAAAATATGCTAATGGGGAGATAGACTATTAAACACCTACCCTTTTGTGTAATCCAATCCTAAACCCTAAAACTTAACCTAATTAGTTCAATTAATTCATCTGCATTTCTATTTTGTCTTTAATAAAAATGGACTGCTAGAAGTTTTTGGTATATTTTTTGTTAAAATAAAAATAAAATATTTAACCATGAAAAAATACATAATTATAGATTTTATGCATATACATATAATTTTAAGTTTTTATATATTATACAATAGATGAATTATTATTACTAGTTTTCCACAATTTTTAAATCAATAATACTTATTTGTATATTAAAGAATTTAGTTACTGAATTATTAATTAATTAAACTAGCTAATTGATCTATTAACATATAATTTATATGAGAATCAATTGATTGACCGACCGATGTATACATATTTTATTTGATAATGGAACCTCAAACTGATTTATCATAATAGAATTGATTGAAAGACTAATGGTCAGTTAACCTTTTCTATCCAAAGTTTTCCCACCCTTAGTCAATTTAATGCTCTTGTTTATAATATCTTAATGGACCCTAGGCAAATTAAATATAGATTATAGACACTCATCAATAAGAGTGAATGTTGATTTGTCATACTTACATAAGGTATTTCCTTAATTAAATGACAAGGTTTCATTGTAACACTAATCACTTAAAGAAGTGGTAATATGGGCGATTCATTGACAAGTTTCATGATTAGTGAAAAAGTAAAGAACTTGAGAACTATAAGTGAATTATTAGACATCATCTAATAAAAGTAGATAAGATCGTACATTTGGTATTAACTATTAGGAGAAATTGAAATAAGTAAAGTGATTCACTTGAATGAATAAAGATAAAATGGATAATGTAATGCCGCTTACTACAATATTTTCCGCTTTGAATTAGAAAATCACCCACCAAACTTATTGATAATATTTTTTCATATTTTTCAATCACCCACTCACTACTCTAGGGAAACATGTGTTAGGGAAATGCATTATACTAATTTTTAGTATAGAAAATGAGTTAAAGTAGTTCAAAAGGAAGAAATATTTAGCCTAGTGGAAGGAGTTAGCAGAGAGTATAATACTAAAGAAAATTGGTTTGCGCGTGAGTGATCAAAGATAAATTTGGCACTGGGAGGAATATGAATACCAATAGCAGCAGCCTTTGAAAAATGTCCAGTCCAGTCCACTGATAAAATAATCATTATGAGATACCAAAGGCTGCAATGATTTATTTCTTTTTCATTCTAAAAGATGCAAAAGCGTAAGAGAATAAGGCTGCTCAATTTTATGTGTTGCAACAACTAGGGTTCAATATAGAATATTTTTTTAAGAATTCGAAGACATCTTAAAATACATTAATTTTTAGATGATAACATTTTCCTTCCTATTTCTTAAGCAATATTCTCAAACACTCATCGGATATTTGTTGGACACGAGATTTGTGACCCTTTTCATTGTCTTGTGGGCTTCGCCTTCATTAGTAGGTAATTCGTTCTTGACCAAATAACAGATAATAAAATCTTTCTATGTCGCCTCATCAGGTATGACATCCAATAAGAACAAGGTGTTACTTGAAACTTAAAAATTTGCTACCTAGGAGGTTGGATTTTCTGTTAGGATGATAGATGGCTGATAATAAATCATTGTTAAGATTTTAGAATAATATGAAAGTTCTAAAATTAGAGATGATTTCGCAATGTAGCTTGCATGAGTATTATCTTCTCTCGGAATATAAGTGTGGACGAATGACTTGATATTTTTCACGTTTTCTTTCAATTTTTCTAAGTACAACACCATATGCTCATTCTTTGTGGTAAAGGCTTTCGAAAATTGATTCACTACCAACTGTGAGTCACAGTAAGCATGTAAACGAACAATCCCGATCTCGACTACGAGATTGATACCAAATATTAATGCCTCAAATTCTACCACATTGTTAGTTGCAGGAAAATAGAGTTTTACGGCATAATCATGTTTTTTTCCATACTTTATTTCTTTAAAATATATCCCAAGACCAGATCGTCCAACAGAAAATGATCCATTAACAAATAAATCCTAATATTCCCCATCATCAGACTCGTCCGAGTGTGTCATTTCTGTTAGGAAATTGTAGTGGCGCAACAAAATTTTTTTTTTTTTTACAACGTAATCAACATTACAAATAATTTTATTACATTTATCACATAAACATAATACAAATTGGAGCTAAGATCATGCCATAATATTTGAAACAATAAATTGAAAATTTTACAAACATTTGGTAAAACATGAAGTCTCTAATCAAAATGATTTGAACAATATTTTTCCAATTGCCAAATTACGACAACTCTAGTTCGTCTACTCAAACCGGAATTTTCAAATTAAATCATCTCAATTATGTCAACACATAAATTGAGATATTCAATCACACAAATTTTACAATAAAGTTTAGTAAACAATTACCCATTACAAATGGAATTCTAAGTAGTTTATCATTCAACATTTGAATCGACTCAATTCCGGGTTATTTGAAAAAAATCAAAATCAAAAACCCTTTAGATAATGAAATACGTAAACACTTTTACGTAAACTTCTAAAGTAGTCATAAACACACTTAAAAAAGAGATAAGTAAGTTTTTTACCAAGACTGAAGTGGATTTGACTAGAATACAAGGGTTAAGAGAAAATCCCTTTTTCTTTCTTCTTCTTCCCGTAGCCACTTCTCCTCACTTCCTTATCTCATTTTCTATCTTCTTCTTATTTTATTCTATCCTCCAATTATTGATTAAAAGGATACAAGACTCAAATTTGGTCAAAATAGATTTTTGGGGGCTTCACAAACCCAAATAAGAAGATTATTCAATCTAATATTGAATAAAGATAAATTTTACATCAAATGTAAAATTAAATTTGCAAGAATGTGATTAGTAAATAAATAAAATTCTAGACATGCTAGGGTCTTTCCGAATTTATTTATTTGCTTACAATTTGATTTTCCGATTTTATTGAGTGTGACTAGCTATGTTCATTTCTAATTGACAATAAGATATAACATTTAATATTTAATATTATCGAAAACTCTTTCGGTAACCAATAGACTAATCCTCATTAATCATATTAGTTCTTATAAGACAAGAGTGATGTGTAGTATTACATATCATGTCTACCCAATTAGAAGTGAATGATTAAATCAAAACAATGAACCATAATTATAACTTATGTACATTTAAATCCTTTCATTATTTGATTTCAATCAAAACTAGAGTCATGGAAGTCAAACTCTTTTGTTTTAATTTTATAATTGTTTTGAATTAATTCTCAAACAAATATTTGAATATTGTAAACTCTTTACAATATTTATTTGAAACTCTTTTTCAAAATAATATTTTCCGTCTTGTGCCATGCCCTACGATATCTAATCCAATTTATTATCTTAAATTATTACCTATAATATAACTAATACAAAGGCATGATGACATGTCCTAAAATTTAGAACATAAGACTCTACATAAAACTTGTATATAATACTAATTATTCTTTCATACACAACATAAGCTAATTTACATCATCATATACTAATTCACTAGTTTATTACTCTATTTACAATATATAACCGAACAAAAGTTCTTACAAACTAACTAGGAAAACTGCTCCATCCCGATATGATATTGGCAGCATATATTCTACTGTTCGTCTTTATTACATGTTTAACAATTGTTCATTGAGTGGTCCTGAGAGTTATGATAAAAAAAACAAGTAGTATAATAATGCAACATGTATCATCACATAAACATGAAAATATAACATATAAACATAAGCACATAATTTGCAGACTGTTGCTCTTATCATGTTAAATTTACTAACATAACAGTCCTAGCCTATGCCTTAATCCTTCGCTTAAGCATCACCAAGAATCAAGGAACATAAGTTATGAGTCGCTTAGTATTAGAAACGGACAGAAAGCGCTACCAATCCATCAACATTTCCGAATTTTAGCCATACCCAAGGAAGTCATACCGGTCGGAACCGCTCGTACCGGTACGAGTGTTTTTTACGATATACCGTTGGTATACCGGTGATATATCGGAATACCGGTGTACCCGTCACGACCGATATTTACCGGTATGACTGGTATACCGGGCGGTATACCACCGGTATGACTTCCATGTCCATATCTCACTCCTTAACATAATCTGAAACTGATGTGATCACATAACTGAAACTAGTGATCTAGATCATAACATGACTGAAACCATGCTCCTGACATGTTGTCAGAGTTGTGGGTCTACAAACTCTCGAATTTTCACATAACATCACATAAAACATACATATTCTGAAATCTGAAAAACTGCACAACAGTCTGTCGACACAAAAATCCATAAGGTTTTGAGAGCCCAAATGACATCCAGAAATCACGTAAAAATACTCATTTGAAAGTTAATTAACTTTTCGAAAAACGGATAAGAGAAACCATTTTCAAAAGACCTCTCTAAACATGCGAAAAAGACCACTAACATGCTGCCATGTCTGTAGGGATAAAACTGTACTGATTCTGTAAAACGTAAAATAACTTACTGGTCTGATTTCGGTTTTCATAAAAAATAAAATTCCTCTAAAACTAGACATACATAGGTTTCTAATAATGCAAAAATAATAATCATACGACATCGCTAGAATTAACAGCAAATTTCGTAAGATATAACAGTCACATGAATGCATATGAAATCTAACCTACATGATTCTCTAATTCATCTCACTCACCTTCATTTTCTTCCTGATTTCCCCGTCTATAACCTTCAAAACTGATCTAGAACTGCTGTAAAACCATCCTTAGAATCAGAACTCCACTTATACAAACTTAAAACATGATTTCCTCAAATATACAACACAAATTTCTGCTTGGTTTTGGGCTGCTGAAAAGTGGCGTTTCTTGCTGCGTTTTCTAACAAACGCCTTCATCAAATGACTCTTATTCTTTATGTCTATCCTTTAAGTATTGAAAACCCACGTGGTAGCTAAGTAAAGTTGTATCTACAGCATCCAATAGTTTCATCATAACACTACAAATTGAGTTGAAAAGTCATCATTTTGTCTTGTCTCTATTAATTAATCTTCCAACTTTTAAACACTCTTAGGTATATCAAATATGGTTTTATAAGATGTCAAAAGTCGGGAATCTTACATCTTGGCCAAGACTTAATTTACTTTTGAGAATAATCAAGACAATAATGAATCAATTTTCTATTCACCTAGGACAATGAATCATTCCTTGACAGAACACATATCTCTATATATAATTAATTAGAACCATCATATGTCGGAACTCATACTATTAAGCATGAGTATAAACACTGATAAATTCTAACTAACAACATACAAGATAACCTTATCTCCTCAAGTCTAAGGATAATATGTATAATTATGATTTAGATGATAATATGTTGACTCGGTGAATACCATGCATAATCATCCAATGTCACGTTTGGTAATTCATCTCATGAATACCCACATGTTTATTAAATGTCTCATATCATGTAATATGAGTTTCACTACATCCATAAATAAACAATGTGACAATTATCATAATATTGATCTTCTATCAAATATATGATAATTGCAAACATATTAGAATATATGTTACCAAAGAATGTAACTCATATTTTCAACTCTTGAAAATACAATTCTTTTAACAAAATATTCTTCAAAATCATATAATAAAAGAACTCTTTCAATTTAATATATGATGTATTAAAATGTCAAATTGAGGATTAAAAGTGTAAATATATCAAAACATAGCTTTTGAGCATACATATATAACAATTTCCACTATAAAATCCACCAAGATATGAGACTTTAAAGCTCGCCGCGATACATACTCACTTTATTACTATCCTAATTCAATGTTACATTTGGCTATTCTTCTCGAAGAGTAAACCTTTGACAATACACTTATGATAGGTTGATTCGTTAGTACTACAATATGATGACTATGAAAATAATGTCTTAGTTTTCGGGAGGAAACTATTAGAGCCAGAACGAACTTCTCAAGGTAGGTATAGCGAGACTCGGCACCTTGTAGTTTCCTACTAACATAATATATATGCCGATGCTCCTTATAATTGAGTCTAACCAATGCATTGCTAACAACTTCATTCGAAACTACTAAATATAAACCAAATGGCTCATAGGGGAAGGTAGAGACATGATTGGTTGTTTACTCATATATTCTTTCAGATTTTCAAAAGCTAGATAGCACTCGTCATGCTATTCCAAATGTTTGTCTTACGAAATGCACTAAAGAGTGGTAAACTTTTCTTGATTGACCTGAAAATAAACCGGTTCAACAAAGCTAAGCATCCAGTTAACCTTTGAACTTCCCGGATAGTTGTTGGAGGTGCCATTGGTTGAATAGTAGTGATATTATCACGATTATTTTCTATTCTCCTTTCTGATACTGATGTGAACTTAAGGACCGGGTACCTTGTGATGGGCAAGACCCGTTAATTATTGGGCTAATTCAAATGGTGGAAACGAATTATTACAGCCCATTTGCACACTTAAGTAAAAGCGGGCCGATGTTTAACGAGAGGACCGAAGATTACCTTAGGCGAAATAAAGCCTTTTCTGATAACTGGCTCCTTGGTTCGGTCCGAACGGTTACAGGCTCACGTTTTCCACGCTCCGGGCCTCCACACGTTTACCACTCTTCGGGCCCGATCACGCAGACCACGCCTTGGTCCCAAACTCGTTTTACATCCCGCGATAGCAACCTCTAACAACCTGTCAGAGGCGGTTACAGAGCGTGATTTACACACGCTTTTAACTCTATAAATACAGGGCGCGACGATGAAAATAGCAGGATCCTTTGGACGCGTAAGAACAGGCGTTACCCTGCCGGAGTTCTTACTGCTTTCTTTTCCTTGTCATTTTCATTAAGCCTCTATTATATTCGTTATGAATTATTTGATTAGTGAACAGGCTAAGAGTATAATCTACTCTTAGTCAAGTGGTTTTCACCCCAATTCCTGGGGTTTCCACTATATATCGCCGTGCCACTGTTTATTTCTAGTTTTTAATCGTCTTCCACAACAAAAACAAATTAGAACCGAGTTCGTTTGCTAAACGAACCGGACGACTGTTGGTGCCCCCTAAAAAGGGACCATAACAGATACCATAAAAACAAGAATTTTTCCTCTTTTTACACAGACCGCATATTTAAGAAGGTTTAACTTCATTCCATACTTCCTCGGAATATCAAAACATTCGTTTAGGTATTGGACATGATTTCTTCTATGTCAACTCTTTATCAATATATCATCAATGTATATTTTCAAACATTTCCCGATTAAATCCTTAAACATTAAATTCATCAATGGTTGATACGTGGCCCAAGCATTCTATAAACCGAAAGGCATAACCATGTAGCAAAAAAGACCCTTATTTGTCATGAATGAGTGTATAACTTATCGTTCGGATGCATAAAAAATTGATTGTACCTTTTAAAAGCGTCTACGTACTAAGAAACGCAAAAACACATCTCGCATCCACCATCATGTCAATGATACATAGTGAATATAGATGCTTTGGACATTCTTTATTCAAATCAATAAAATCAATGCAACCACACTTATTATTCGACATTGGAACCACCACTAGATTTGCGGCTCAATCTGCATATCTTATGGGCTCGATCAATCCTGCTTACGACAACTGTCTACCTCTTCAGCGATAACATTATCTTTTTCAGGAGAGAACTTTCTTTTCTTCTAGTGAATTAGTCGCATATATGGATTAACATTCAATCTATGAGAAAACTTTGGGGTCTACCCCCACATAATCCTCTTAAAACCAAACAAAAATATTAATATTATTCTGTAAAAAAATTACCTCGTTCTCCAACTCTAGTGGAATTTCAAATCCAATAATAACTATCTTTTCAGGATCACTGAAGAATAAAGAGATTGTTATAATACGAGAAGGTTCCATTATCATGTCATTTTCCTTGTATTCCATAGAAAATACCACCAGATAATGGCCATGTTGTCTCTCATATTCACACCTCTTGTCTTAGGTTGTGACAAATCAATCTTAGGGAACTTCCCTGACTTCGCGTGTTGAGCATTCAAACTTACTTTTCCAGGTACGATCTTGCATTCCTTTGAACGTATTGATCAATTCATCTAGCTTACCCAGCTCTATTAATCTCTCAACGTCAAACATCAATTCTCGACAATCATTAGTAGCATGTCCGAAACTCTGATGAAAATGATAAAATATTTGGGATTCGTAAGTCCCAAGGTTGGTGCTTGTAAAGGGAGGATATCCAAGGGATCTCCATTCTTCTCTTCAATAATAGAGAAAATTTGATCATAACTGAACGCATGAAAAGTATGCATTTTGGGATTCAGCAATGGCACATTTCGATCGGTCACACGATCTATAATAATATTATGCGACCCATAAGTACGAACTTCTATGAGTCAATGGTCATACAATTCTTTTGTTGTATAATGTATTGGGTACATCTCAAGGCAAGTTCTTCGATATTCTCATAGGATCCATGTTCAAAGTGTTGCATAGGGGATGATCAACCAAAATAAGTTGTAGTTCTCCGACTTTATCACTAGCAGTAAATCGTTGGATTTTTCTGCATTCGGCTTAAAAACGGGTTATAAGACCCAAGAGTCTCTCCGAATAATCATATCTCAATGCGGCCAAAAAAGTGATAAACTTCAATGGGGCATTAAAAGGCACAAAGGATGAATAGACTTTATCCTTGAAGTTTTGATAGGAAACAATAGATAACTTTGGCAGCCAATGGAACAACCGGAGTGTGGAATATTTCAAAGAAGAAGTAAAAATAAAGCACATGGCTGCATCACTAATGTTCATTTAACTAGATGAATTTCCAAGCTAGAAGTGTGAGCATGGGGTCCGTCGATCTTCAATATTGGGGAAGGTCCTTAGGCATCTCAATCCATTCGAGTCATGTAGAATGGTGATAGTGCATTTGTAGCATTGCATGGACTCTACATGACCTACATATATGGAAGAGTCTTTCCTTTTCCGTTGAAGGGCTCAATTGCCCCCACTTGCCCATTAGTCGCATAGTCCTATGTTCTAAAACCGGATAGGAAACCTGAATCAGTTTTCCGGCCGGTTCGGTTCAAATCGGGTTCAAACCGGTTTAGAACCGGTTCACTTTATTTATGGCTTTTAGGGTTGGTAAGAAGGTCTTCAATCATTTGCGCAAACCCTTATTTGAATTCCTATTTGAAATCAAACTGCATCAAAACTTCTACAAACTTGTAACAAATCAAACCATGGATATTCTTGTACAAACTTCACAAAACTAAAGGAGACCCATCAATAGAGGATAAAATAAATTGTACAAAAGGAAACATAGAAACGATAAAAAATCAGAAAATAAATCAAACCAGAAACGAAGAGAAGATCCTAATTTCTATGATCCATGGATATTCCCAAAAAAAGGATAGTCAGTTCCCCGATGCGTCTCTCACACATCATTCACTCCTCAATTACCTAATAGTCTTGGAAATTTAGAAGAAATTTTCACTTTCAGAGAGGGTCATAGATAGCCTGCTTCTTCCCCGATTTCCTGGGTTCTGTGGTTTCAGATGCACTCCCGTGGCCGTGACTCCCCTCTCTCGCGAAACCCACGCAAAAATTTGGAAAAACTGTAAAATAAAAGAGTATGTATAAACCGGACCGGTTTTATTCCCGGGTCCTGTCTAAACCGGATGGACCGGATAAAATCGGTCCGGTTTTAGAACACATGCATAGTCACCCACATAAGCTGAGGAATGCTGAGTATTTCTGGTATATTCATCGTATACCCTTCTTCTTTTGGAACCGAGGCCCAGATTGCCCTCCAACTGATTCATCGGAGCACCATTGTAAAGTAAAAGTCTATTCACCCTCTAATGTGACAAATGAGGCTCGGAGGTTTTGGATTGGGTCTACCTCCTCATCAGTAACAGGTTCTAAGACAACATTTGTCACATCCCAATTTTTACTCTACAATTGAAGTATGACATGCCATGTATTTCATAAGAAAGACATAAAACTACATCCATTTCATTCTAACTTCCCTACACTTTACCATATGTAATTATAATCTAAAAATTTCTCATATAACACATATATGTCAAAATATGTCTATTTAACATAACATAAGCCAACAACTCACATAAAATTAAATAAACAATTTTAATCATCTACAAACTTTACAAGTTCAAACTTAAAGCCCATAACATGTCGTGTTCATTCAAAATTTACCTCTAAGGTGTTCCTCTTTACTAATGACAGCCGATCAACCGATCTAATGCTCCGAAGATGTACATGAATGTGTAACGATCATGAGTCTGAAACAAGTAAGAAAACAAATGCACAGGATGCCATATAATAATAAAATTGGTAATCATCACAAGTCATAATTCACACGTATATAACTGCACTTGCTTTTCTTTCGTTGCAAGAAATAAGGCCTTGTAACCCCTTCAAGACCTGTGGCTTATAGTTCAAGAGCTCAATATTTCCCACTGCTTCACCTCAAGAGAAACAAAAAGCGTTAACAACTCATTTCCCATTTAGATCTACTTTTCTCATATCATAGTAATCACTCACAACTTTTGACCATGTAACCCCATACTTTTCTTTCTCATTTCTTTACAAGCATGCATGTTCATTAGTCATATCCATAATAAAACCGTGTTGCTAGAAGTGTGCTTCTACACCATCTCGAATGTTCACATATTAAACAATTTCAGCAAGTAAAACAATGAAAGTGCAGTATGACCTTTCTTCCCACAAAATTTTTGAGAGCCGAATGATATCAAAAAATCATGCCAAAATTCTCATTGAAAGACAACACATAAGGCTACAATAAGCAAAAAAATATCATTCGACGCTGCCAATCGTTCCAATAAATTCGCCCAATACAACTCAAGTGCTGCTGCAGTAGGTAGGAAAAAAGATTTGCGACACTTAAAAACATATTGTATAACTTTTTCTATGTTTCCTTCCTTATGTTGCACTAAATTTTTCCAGAAAAGAGACTCAAAGAGTAACAAATACATGTAAGATTTGTATCCAAATTCGTTTCAATAAAGTACCAGAAAATTCAACAACACAAGTAAACACATATATACTGAAACAGTTTGTATTACTTGTCACATACTCAATCATGTCGTTTATCTATGTAAACTTGTTCTTAAAACTCTTATATCTCTTCCCCTGATGTTGGACACTTAGTTAGATCCTAAAAACCAAGTTTAAAGCTCAAAACAAATCAAATCACTTATCATTTTAAGGTTTAAATGATAAATCAATCATAATTTGCACTTAACCATCATACTTAAGTGTTAAGTTACATTGTTTAATGTCTCTTGTATTTCCATGCATTAGTCACATTTGTCTTGCCAAAACTTACTTATTTATGCATTTAATCCTGTATCATAATAAGAATTACTTTACTAAACATAATTTCTAATTATCAATACAAGTTTCGGAAATTTATGGTCTCATATTTCTCCCTTTCTTTCAAAAAAGTTTTGTCCCAATACTCAGTGTCTATACTCAGCTAGGAGTTGGGGTAATGTTCTGCTATGTCATTTTCTAGCTCCCATGTAGCTTCACTTACATCGTGATTAGACCATAGAACTTTCACCAACGGAATACTCTTATTCCTCAATATTTTCTTCCCACTATCCAAAATCTTTACTGGTGTTTCTTCGTATGATAACACATTGTCTAATGTAACAATTTCATTGATCAATCTGTGCTATGGTAATGCTAAACATTTCCTAAGTTGAGAAACATGAAATACATATGTATGCTAGCATATTCCGCTAGCAGTTCCAATTGGTATGTCACTTTACCAATTCTTTTCCTCAAAAGGTCCTATGTATCGAGGTTTCAGTTTGTTGGTCTTGCTGTAATAACCTGAAAATGTAAAGAAATGACTAAAATACGAGTTTAATACATTACAAGGGTAATAGCGAGTTTCGAGGACGAAACTCATTTTAAGGTTGGTGGAATGTCTGAATGCGAAATTCAGGAGAATTAGATTAGTAATAAATGATTGAATATATTAAAAGTATATATTAGTTTAACGGTAATTGTATTTAATAATGAAGAGATGATAGATAATTATAGGTTGTAGATGAACGGGAAACGATACGACGATGGAAATTGTATAGTCAAGAATAAATGTAGATTACGATAAATTAATATATAATATGTTGAATATATTTCGAACTAAAAGATAGGATAATATTAATATAATGAGATAACAATTAATGGTTAAAGTATATTAGAGGAACTATTTAATATGTAAATTGATAATATTAATATACAATATATTATATAAAAATATTTTAATAGCTATTAAAATGATTAATAGAGTTTATTATATATTATAATGAATAAGACAATATAATTTTTGTAGAAAATGATAAATTAAGGTACAATACAAGAATGATAATGTTAATTAGTTGAATTTATATCGAATTAAGGTGAAAATGTGAAAAGTAAATTAAAGAGGAATTATACTGTGAAGGTATTTAAATATATAAGATTACACAATTGGATATAATTATTGGGATGAACCTTATGTTAGGGGCCCATAAGATATTTGTCTTTCACCTCTAATTCATTATAATATTTAAAGATAGGGTTGTAAAAAGAGAAGAGGGGAGGAGCCCGTTGCCAATGTCATGGGAGAAGGGTGGACTTTAAATGAAGGGTTATTGAGGATTTTAGGCGTGTTCATGGTTTTTGAGGTAACGGAAACTCTATGGTTTTAATCGTAATCTCATGTGATGTGTGTTTCTTCGTTGGGATTGTGAAAAGGAGAGGAGTTACTGCCAAGGATGGAGAAGAGAGCTGTAAATTTTCAGTTAGGATCATTGGCCTTGGTCATTGTCTTTTAGCAAAATTAATTGATGTCATCTGCAAATCCGTAGTATCTTAAATATATTGGTGGCATTGTGTAGCTGTTATCGGAGTTATGAAGATTGATTACAAACTCAATAGATGAATGCAATACATCGTGGTGATGAAGGAAAATTGCCACGAAAATACCTATTATAAAATTCTTCCTCCGGTTCCCCAGGTTAGGAAGCCTTAACTTTATTTCAGGGGCTAATTCGAGAGAAGAAAAATGGTGCTAATTTGGGATTTGAGGATAGAGTGGTAAACAACATACAAAATAAAGGTAAGCGGAATGATTAGTTAAATAATGGAAAGTTTATATTCAAAATTTATTTTCATTTTAAACTAAATTGTTTTGCACTATATTGTCCGGCTAGGCAAGCCGCCGGGCCAACGTACCCCCGAGGTTTTTTATGTGCCAAAAGATAAATTTAAGATTCGGAGAAGGTGGACACACTTACCCGGCACAGTGCTAATACATGTGAGCCATGGCAAGGCATGCCCCAAGGAGGAGTGTAACACATTACCAAAGTAAAGGCGAAACCGACCGAGGTCGAGGAAGCAAAGATGGCTCATCGAGATCTGACCCTCTAGGAGAGGTCAGCTTGGACGATACATGTTCCCGAACATGTAAATATTCGGGTGATAGCTCGTCAAGATCCGACCCTCAAGGAGAGGTCGGCTCGGGGGAGACATGTCACCTGAAATGTAAAAATTCGGCAAGATAAAGTAAAAGGCACATGAAAGAATAATTAAGTAAAAATTCACCGAAGTTTTTATTATTCGATTAGGCTTCGTGTTATCTTATCCGCGTCCAAAACCATTTCTATCATATAAATTTATCTATAATCATCATTCTCTCACATCCACATCATATTCTCTTTCTATTTCTTAAATTTCTCGCTCATCCACATCATTTTTTATTTCTCTTTCATTCACATCATCTTTTCTTCAAATTAAATTTTACTTTTCTATCTCATCAACTTTATCAATTTTTATTTCTAATAATCCGAGAAATAGTTATCATGCTAATTGTTTATGATATTGTCATTCAATTATTATTTATTAATTTATATTGTTGTTTATATTTTGTTTCTATTGTATTCATATTTCGTTTTTATTATCTATATTTCAAAATTATTGAATCTTAAATAAAATTATTAATTTAATTATCAAATAAATAAAATTAATATTTAATATATATATATGTATATATATTAAATAAAGTAATAAAAAATAATTTAAAAAAAAATTAAAATTGATGATTTACGTAGACAAGGGGCGCCCAAGCCCTTGTCCGCGGAGGAAATTCAGCTCTCATGTAGTCATGGGCACTGACATGGCCATGTGCAGGGCAGAGAAACATGTATTTCCATACGGGCTTCTCCACCCTTACAGATAACCTTATGACTAATTTACAGTTTTGTAGGAAAGGAAGACATTAAGGGTAAGCGTGGAAAGAGTTAATCATCGGTTGATACCGAGGTGATTATGAAGTCGAGAGTAAAATGAATTCGTTAAGATTTTAGCGAGATGAAGAGTTGAAAATAATTAAATAAAGTTGTATAAGTTTATTTAGAAAAATATTCAGATGTTGTAAGTTTTAATAATATTATAATATGAAAAAACGCATTGTGTTCCAAAGAATAGTGGATCACGGCATGTTGTGCACCAAAAACGGCTAGTCCCGGTTTCGCAGCGTGACACTTGCCATATCTGAATACTCCTTTCATTGAGACACTTTCAAATATACAAAGTCATTTATATCATATTCTAGTGGCTTCTTCTTTGATTTTCTCATATTTTATGTCTATCTTGTGTAGCCTTTAAATTCTTTCATACTATATGAACTTTCTCCTTTGTCACAGTAATCAGTTTCGTCCAACTCTATATTTTTCTCCAATCTCTTCCCAATATAATAGAATTCTACCTTTTCTTCCATAAATAGCTTCATAAGGTGTTATCTGGTGGTTGGTTCGGTGGTTATTTTAGGAGACAAATTCTACCAAAGTTAAATATTGTTCCCAACTTCCTTTGAAGTATATTACACATGTTCGAAGCATGTCTTCTAAAATCTTTATAGTCCTTTCCGACTGTCCATCTATTTGTGGATGGTATACTGAACTCAATGATAATTTTGTTCTCATAACTATCTGCAAACTTCCCCAAATCTTTAAGTAAACTTTGGATCTCTATCACTAACAATGCTCAAAGGCACTCCATGTAATCTGATTATGTTATCTACATAAAAACTTGGCAACTTGCTTATCGAATCAGGAACTTTAATAGCAATGAAATGTGCAACTTTAGTTAATCTATCAACTATCACCCATATTGCACCATTTTTCTTTGGTGTCCTAGGCAACCCAATCACAAAATCCATTGTGACATGATCTCATTTGCATTCCGGAATTTCCAATGTCTGTAGCTGACCTCCAGGCCTTTGGTGTTCAGTTTTTACCCTTTGAAAAACATCACATTTTGCAATGAACATAGCTATATCTTTCTTCATCCCATGTCACCACCATTTTCCTTTTAAATCCTTGTACATTTTATTACATCCATGATGAAATGAAAAACTCGAACTATGAGCTTCTTCCATAATCCTATTTTTCAAATCATCATCATTTGGTACCACAATTCTATTCTGAAACATCAAACAACCATCTGGCCTTACTGTCATCAACTGATTCTTATTTTCAACACTTTTATCTTTCATTCTTTGAACTTCAACATACAAACTCTTTTTATGTTTATCTTCAAGGATCGAAGGTGTACTTATAAGAGCTGCTAACACACTTTTATATGATTCAAATATTTCCAAATTTCATTCATTTATTTCCTTTGCCAATAAATTGGGGTTGTTTGGTTTAGCTTTTCAAAATCACGATGAGGTGCGGTGATCGTACCATGCGTTGAGATAACCGTGATAATTATGATCAGGATTTAGAAAACTGTTTGCAAAAACTACAGTGATCGTACCGTGATTTTAATAAAATGTCTATTTTAACCTTTATATTAATATATTTATTATATATTATTAAAATGTGTATTTCCTTTAATAACTTCAGCAGCACATAATCGAACAAATGCATCTGTTAATCGTCTATCCCAAGCTGCTACATTTTTAATTTTTTGGGTGTTACCGTCTAAATTGTCTATTCGTTCTATTGTCCGCCAAAACAACTCTAACAGCATATTCATACGGTAGAAATACAAAAACAAGTCAATCTATTTTTAAAAGCTGCATATCAAATCCGGAGAAATAAAAAACAACCAAGCTATGAATGTTTCAACCAATATAAACAATCGGAAGAACAACCGAAAATAAAAAAAGGAAAAAACCGAAAAGAAATCCATACAATGGAATACGTACCTTGCAAAAAGAAACCTAAAAATGTAGAATCACAACTTGGTAAAAATAGTGTAAGATTTGTGAAATAAGAATAAAATTGGTTAGGGTTAGGGTTTGGTTTTAAAGTAATTAATTGAACTTTGAAGGGTAATTTTGGAATTTACAAAATCACTGTGGGTTGGCCATATATACCAAGCCATGGCCACATGACCGCCAAAAACTCCGGTACGATCACCGCAATTAACCCAACTGTTTGGTAGTGTAAAATAAAATCACGGTGCGATCACCGCACCTCGGCGGTCACCGTGAAACGAAACAACCCCAATATTCACATGAGAGTATTCTTTTCTGCTCAATGCATCAACCACTACATTTTCTTTTCCACGACAATACTAAATGTCTATATCATAATCAACAATCATTTCCAGCCACTTTATCAGGCTCATGTTCAAATATTTTTGAGTAAATAAGTATTTCAAACTCTTATGATCTGTAAATACTTTACATTTCACTCCATAGAGTTAATACCTCTACTGTTTTAAAGCAGAAATAATAGCAGCCAACTCTAAGTCATGTACTTGATATTTTTACTCATGTGGTTCCAATTGGCTCGATTCATATGCTATTACCTTTCCTCTTGCATTAATACACAACCCAAACATTTATCTTGTGGTAACCCTAAGACAGGGGCTGATACCAAAAATGATTTTAATTGATGAAAGCTTTGCTCACATTTATTAGTCCATTCAAACTTAACACTATTATTTGTTAAGTTAGTAAAAGGCTTAACAATCTTAGAGAATTTTTTCACAAATTTCCTGTATTATCCAGCTAATCCAAGAAAGCTTATTATATCCTTTACATTCTTTGGTGTATTCCATTATACAATGGTTAGGACTTTCTCAGGATTCACACTTACAACTTTCGTAGATACAATATGTCCAGGAAATGGAATGCTAGATCTCCAAAAATCACATTTACTAAACTTTAAATATAATTTATGTTCCCTCATTTTCTCTGCCACTAACAGTAGATGTAAGGCATGCTCCTCTTCATTCTTTGAATAAATTAAGATGTTATCAATGAAGATTACCACAAAATTATCCAAAAATGGGTGAAAACCTATATGCATTAAGTCATGAAATACTACGGGTGCATTCATCAAACCAAAAGGAACAACTAAACATTCAAAATGTTCATATCTTGTGGAGAATGATGTCTTAGGAACATCTTTCTCTCTTACCCTTAGTTGGTGGTATTTCGATTTCAAATCTAATTTCGAAAATACAGTGGCTCCTTGCAACTGATCAAATAGATCATCAATCCGAGGTAAATGATATTTATTCTTCCTAGTGAGTCTATTCAACTCTCGGTAATCGTAACATAGTCTCATACTTCCATCCTTTTGTCACAAAAATAATGGTGCTCCCCAAGGAGAAATACTTTGTCTAATGTTACATTTTTCTAACAAATCTTGTAGCTGAAACTTTAATTCCTTAAGTTTCTTTTGAGCAATTTTATAAGGACGTTTTGAAACGGGTTCAGCTTAAGGTATAACTCAATTCCTTGTTCCACATTCCTTACTGGTAATTTTCCTGGTAGTTCATCAGGAAATATATCCACAAACTCACTTACCAACGGTATCTTTGCAATATCGAGATGTTCTCTTTCATTTAAAAGTATAACAAGATAGTCTTTACACAACTGAACTGACTTTCAATCTTTTTTTCCTAATTTACATTCAGTTGCAGTAGGAAATACACCTAATTCAGATGTTCTTATCTTCATTTCCTTACATTTTATCTTAATCTCATATTTATGTAGCCAATTCATACCCAAAATCACATCAAACTTAGTCATATTCGGCTCCATTAAATCAATAACAAAGTTATGCTTCCCACATTCAATCACACAGTTCTTATAAAATTTCATAGGTATCATTCTACTACCTCCCAGAGTTCCTACTTTCCATTTAATACTTTCTCATTTCCTAGATAACAAATGTGTAACATGCTTGGAAATAAATGAATGAGATGCTCCACAGTCAATCAAAGTAAACATCATAATATTATTTACATGAATCATACATGCTGTCATATCTTCTGAAGTATCAGTTTGCTCCTTATTAATAGCAAAAACACGTGTTTTTCCTTGCCGATGCTTCTCTTTCTCCATTGGTGCTGCAAGTATAGTCATTTCTCATTCTCCATTGGTGCTATGTGCCCACTTTTTCTACAATTGTAACAAACCATAGGTTTCCACCAACAGTCACCAAATTGTTTTCTTTGACTGATTGCACAAGTAGGAGCCTCTAAATTTGTTTATTGTTGTTTTAGCCTTGGTCCTTCTAGTCCCTGAAATCCTTTAATGTTTTGTTCTTGTTTTGGTGGAAATCTTTTCTTTTTGTCCCACACTCTCTTTTCGTTGTTTAACTCTGTTTCTACCCTCTGAACCAACCATTTCAGAAATAGTAGATTTCTTCAAACTTGCCATCATCTGTCTAATTCTTCCTATCAAACCTGTCACAAACTTATGCATCTTCTCCTACTCTTTGGCCATAATATTCTGCGGATGCTGGCCAAGGTCTTAGAATTTATCCAAATATTGCATCATTGTCATTTGTCCTTGAGTTAACTTATCAAACTCATCTGTCTTTGTCTCTCCCAAGTCCACCAGAAAATAGTTATTCAAGAAAGAAGTTCTGAAATCTTGTCATGATGGTATTTGCTCAACATTTAAGCTAGTCATAAAATTTCTCCACCAACTTGTTGCTCCTGATTCTAACCAATGTACTTTCAATGATGTTTTCATATCTTGTGGTATCTCAACCAATTGAAATTTATCTTCCAGACGCAGTAAGCATGCTTCAGCTTCTTCTGGTGTACCTCTGCAGAAAGTTTGTATACCAACCTTCCTCAAAGCTTCATGATAGTCCATATATCTCAAAAATAGATTTGGAGTTTCAGGCGTATGTGGAGGAATGATTGGAGTCTCAACTTGTACACCAGGTATAGAAGTAGTAACAGAAGCAGCCAACTGATGAACTACCGCTGCCATTTGGTTCACATTTTATGCCATCAGTGTCATCATTTCTCTCATGTCTCTCATCTCTTGTCTATTATGTTATACTGGTATTGTCCCAATTCAGTTGTCTCAATTCCCTCTCCATGAGTTGACTCATGTCGAGGTCTTCCCTTGGTTTAGGTGCCATTATTCTGCAAATATATATTAACCACCCACTATAATCAAATAATATAAAGACAATGGTTTACACATATTCACTATCGTATCTTATCCCTAGGACTTCTAAAGTATTCCCTATAGATCAACTATAAATTGTATTTCTAAAATGACATTCTCTTAAGCTCCGATACCAACACTGTCACACCCCAATTGTTCTCTACATTTGAAGTATGACATGTCATGTCTTTCCTAAGAAAGACATAAGGCTACATCAGTTTCTTTTTAATTTCCTTACACTTTACCATATGTAATTATAATCTAAACATTTCTTATATAACACATATATGTCAAAATATATCTATTTAACATAACATAAGCCAACAATACACACATCATTCAAAAAACAATTTTCAAACATCTACAAACTTTACAAGTCCAAACTAAAAGCCCATAACATGTGTTCATTCAAAATTCACCTCTAAGGTGTTCCTCTTTACTAATGACACCAGATCTAATGCTCCGAAGATGTACCTGAAGGGGTAACGGTCATGAGTCTGAAGCAAGTAAGAAAGCAAATGCACATGATTTCATATAGTAACAAAAACAGGCAATCATCACAAGTCATAATTCACACATATATAACTGCACTTGCTTTTCTTTCGTTGCCAGAAATAATGTATGGTTACCCCTCCAAGACCTATGGCTTAAGCATCACCATAGTTTAGGAGTTCAATATTTCCCTTTGCCACATCTCAAGAGAAACAAGAAGCGCTAAAAACTAATTTCCCATTTGGTTCCACTATTTTTATATCATAGTGAATTATCACAAGTGTGGATTATGTAACCCCATACTTTTCTTTCTCTTTTCTTTACAAGCATGTCTGTTCATTAGTCATATCCATGGTAAAACCATGTTGCCAGAATTGTGCGTCTGCAACCTCTCGAATTTTCACATATTAAACAATTTCAGCAAGTAAAACAATGAAAGTACAGTATGACTTTCCATCCCTCGAGATCAAATTTGAGAGCCGAATGATATCATAAAACCCTACCAAAATTCTCAATGAAAGACAACACATAATGCTAAAATATGCATAAATAATCATATCATTTGGAGTTCTAAATCGTTCCAATAAATTTGCCCAATACAACTCAAGTATTGCAGCAGCATGTAGAAAACAATTTTGCGACACTTCACAACATATTATATAACTTTTTCTCATTTTCCTTTCTTATGATGCAATACATTTTTCCAGAATAGATACTCAAAGAGGAAAAAATATATGCAAGATTTGTATCAAAATTTGTTTCCATAAAGTACCAGAAAATTCAACAACACAAGTATGCACATATATGCTAAAACAGTTTGTATTACTTATCTCATACTCAATCATGCCATTTACCTCTACTTTTCTTGCTTATTTTACTCTGTAAACTTGTTCTTAAACCTCTTATATATCTTCCCCTGATGTAGGACACTTAGTTAGCTCCAAAAAACCAAGTTTAAAGCTTAAAAAGAAGCAAATCACCTTGTCTTTCCTTCTTGGTTCATTGTTGCGTTTATGGTTTGCTGTTCTTTCTTATCCTTTCATATGAATGATTAACTTATCCTATTCCACCACCTTAACCTTTATTTCTATGCCTAAGACACATGGTTTTGTATATTTTAATATTTAAATGATAAATCAATCATAATTTGTCACTTAAACATCATAATTAAGTGTTAAGTTACATTGTCTCTTGTCTTTCCATGCTTTAGTCACATTTGTCTTGCCAAAACTTCTTTATTTATGCCTATAGTCATGTATCCTAATAAGAATTATCTTACTAAACATTATCTCTAATCATTGGTCCAAGTTTCGGAATTTAGGGTCTC
The DNA here is from genome assembly GCA_009725065.1 of Utricularia reniformis. Classification (NCBI taxonomy): domain Eukaryota; kingdom Viridiplantae; phylum Streptophyta; class Magnoliopsida; order Lamiales; family Lentibulariaceae; genus Utricularia; species Utricularia reniformis. The sequence continues at coordinate 545,097 of RWGZ01000555.1, forward strand.
ACAACATTCATTTGAGTCTAAATTACGAAAATACCCACCATCATTTCACCTCGAAATCATCCGAAATCACTCAAGACTTCATGAAGGTCATGCTGGACGAGCCCGGGGTTGTACAAATTATGAAAATATCTTTGACTTAATTTCACCTCGAAATCATCCTAAAGAACTCAAAACATCGTGAAAGTCTTGCTGGACGAACCCGAGGGTATCCAAATTATGAAAATACGTGTCAGATGCTTCCTTGGGGTGTCGGAATTACAAAATACCCTAGGCAATGTCACTTCCATTTTCATCTTTTATAACCATGTTTCAATCAACCTTAGTTATATTTAGTAGTTAAACTCGTTTCTAGTCAATGGTTAAAGACTAGCGTCTTTTGCACTTACGGAGAGACTTTATTTATTTTGTAAAAATCATTTCTTTAGTTACCTATCTTTATTTTCTTTGGATCATATATGTTGTTTAACATCATAGAAACTCTCTCGTATGATCTTTACAATTAGTGTTAATTCTTCAATGTTTGTATGATTGCATAAGTCAAAACTTAAAGAGTGATGGAAAGTGTAGTTGTACTATATACTTATGATAGTGTTAGGGTTGGGTCTTAAAACATGAACATCATATATAGATCAAAAAAAATATTTCTATGAACTACATGGTAGTTGTTTATACATAAGAAATCTTAGTGCTTGATTTCAATTCACAAGAGTGGGTCTTACCAAGCATATTGCAGACTATGGATAGTCTAGATAATAAAAAATTGATTATACTTGTTACATAATATATTGAATACCATTGATTGCATTTTTCAATGTTTTTCAATACTCGATTTTCCCGATGCATCTCAATGTTTATAAATTGAAAAATTATTAGTCACATATTGAAAAATAAAAGTCACATAGACTTTTATCGGACGACCAATCGACACAACTTGTATATGAGGTGTTTCGTGATCCATGAGAATTGTGACCACCTACACAATTAAATTAAACTATAACAAATTTAAAATGACATAACTACAAATTACATCTACTTAAGCATCATATTACCAAATTGGGAACAGACATCCGAGTTCTTACCCCCGCTAGACATTGATTCAACAACATAAATGGAGCAACCTACAACAATCAAATGGACGTCTGACCAAAATCTCTAAAACCAACTACATAACCCGTTAGCATACATAACATTTCATATCCGAAGACATGCAATAAGTTAAAATTAATACAACAAACATAATGAAAAGCTACTGGGTTAATACAATTAATTATGTAAAATATACATTCACCAAATCCTATAGACTCCAAAAATGTGAATCGCTCGACAGCTTATGGGTAAAATAGCTTCTACGTAGGATACATGCAAGCAAACACTTACTTTCAGACACATATTTTCAAAAATCACAAAAACTAACCAAATGTAATACATAGCTTAAGGGTAAACTAACCAAAGCATTTGACATTTAAACCAACAACCACAATTATATCTAAATGGAACTAAAACATAGAAAAAATATCTTAGACGCTCCAATAACGAAATCCATTGAATTTTGCCAAGATGAGAAACACTTATAGACAAAGCAAGGTTTGAATAACGAAGTCATAGAACACAACAACGCAAGACTTCAAAAGTAGCAAGGCAAAACTCCAAAACACAAAGAAAGTATAGCACAAAATTTACAGACTACAACTAACACAACATTAGTAAAAGTTTAGACCCCATATCATAACTTCATAACCAAGATTCAAAAACGACAAGACAACGCTCCATAACATACAACAATAAACACAACAATATCTAAATGCAGTGAAAACATGGTGAAATATACCTTACACGCTCAAGTAACGCAATCCAACGAAATCATCAAATTGAAATATTTCAACGCAATCCTTCAAAAGCATAAAGGCTAGACAATAACGAACCAGTACATCGAACCTGACAACGCTCGGCTTCAAAAACACCAATGCAGGCACGGATTCAGAACCCATCCCGCAGCTTCATAACCTAAGCTTCAAAAACAACAATGCAAGACTTCAATAACAAACATCAACGACCGCAACAATGCAGGGAAAACAACACTTATAGGCAGAACAAGGCTCCAATAACGAAGTAAAAGGAACACAACAACTCAATACTTTAACAATAGAGAGGCTAGACAATAACAAACAAAAAAGAACACAACAACGCAAGCATCAGGCAAACGAAAACACAAGAACACTAATTCAATGCGTAGCTTGGGAGAGGAACACGCCAATAAAGTGAGGGGAATGAAGAAAACAAAACAATGGTGTCGCTTGGGAGAGGAACGAATAAAATCCTTAACAGAAACGGCGTTAGGTTAAGTGGTGACCGATTTTGCCCAAATTATGAATCTTCGGGAACCATATTTGTTACTATATGTAAACTTTGAAGATTGGTATTGACAACTTTAAAGTTTGAGGACTGATATTGCCTAAATGTTAAACTTTGGTGACTCAACTTGCCAGATTGTTAATGAGTTTGTTTGGGACAGTGGTAATAAAGTGTAGTGATGTGTGGTGAGTTAAACTGTGGTGGGTTAAACGTGTTTATAAGAACGTGATTTTTAAAATTGTTTAGTAAAAAATAGTGGTATGATGAACCCGATTTTGGTAAAAATATATTTTTACCCTTAACATAAAAAAATATAATTTACCTTCATCTAAAAATCAACCCTCGGTTGTTTTTTATGGTGGAAAAAATCCAGATCTTATAAACACAAAAACTTAAAATCAGAACTAAAAACATGGAAATAATGACCACATGCTTAGATTTCATTTCATAAAAATAAAGATCACATAACCTGAGTGAAAACCGAAATGTGCAGATTGTGTAAATATACAAACAAGATATAAAAACCCAAGAGTCAGATCAAAACCCGAAATGATAACTACATAAAATAGATCCGATTACAATTATGAGCAGATATAAATGAAGAAATCAAAATGGAAGAAGTTAACCTGCTTTTGGGATACCTTGGAGCAGATTTTTAGAGAAATCCGAGTACTTGTTCGTCTTCCACTTCTCTCCGCTACGATTAGAAAAATTGCAATGGAAACAAACCCTTAAGAAGAGAGCAGCCGAGGGTTAAGGTAAATAAAAAATGAAAGCTTAATTTTTTTTAATTAAATTAATAAATGTATATATATAACTTCATGAATCACGTTCATTCAGCCGCTACTAAAATCAGCTACCACCTCATCGCTATTTTTTTAGGTTCATCTCACCGTGATTCGAGTTTTGTTTGGTTTGTGACAAAAAAATCACGGTGCGTTCATAGCATCGGTGTTTAAAACACCAAATCAAACAAGTTCAATCTTTGATGATTCAATTTGACAAATTATTCAAATTTTGGAGATTAAATTTGTGATTTAAAATTTGAGTACTCATTTTTTTAAGTTATGAAAACTTTCACACCAGGTAGATAATTTTATCAATTAAAATATATGAAGACTGAAACAGACAGTGAAGACTGGAACACATTTGAGATCCATTTTGCAGCCAATCAGAAAATAGGGTTTACTGCACCGGAACACATTTGATTCTTAGGTGTCCTTCCAGATTGTTCACTTTTCCTCCCGTGTGCTTTGTGCATTGGATTGATTGTTCCAGTTTGATGGAATATGAAATTATTTGAAGAATCAAAAGCAGAAAACATTTGTTGTTGCAGATCCACGATTTTGATCCTTTTCATTTCTTAATTACTCCATAGAATTTTCTTGATCTCACGCGGCTTAGGTAATTTTACGGCGGACGGGGAGCTGATATTATGGCTGGAGTGTGTTAAGAGTTGGGACTAATTCTGGTGATGTTATCTCAGAGATTTATGGATCAAATAATGAATCAATTGACGTCAGGGAAACGCCTGAGGTTAGCATCGAGCTTGTTTGGTGTTTCTTTTCAATTATTTCTACTTTATTTTGTTTTCCGCTGGTGGATCAGTTTGCTAAACTGTTCTTACTTCTAGCATCGAGATTGAATATGTTTTTTCTGCTGAATGTGTGGGCTACTTCGAATTTAGCGTTAGATTAGATGGTTTTAGCAGTGCGCTATCATTTCATTGGGGACTTTGTTACTTGGGAATGGTCATGATGGAAATTAAGTTGGCAGTTGGTCCCAAAAAGGGTACAAGTACTTTATAACATTTGAATGAAGGAATTGTGAAAAAGTTATTGAATTGTCCAAGAATTGAAGTATGAAGTTGCCACTGAGTTACCTGTGGCTCTAATTTACTTTGATAATGAGTTTTCATGAGACAATTGAGTACGCAAGTACAGTATGTGTTGAATTATGGGGATTTTATTATGATCAGTAAGTGTATTTACAGATTTCCTATGATGCATCATCTTCATCATGCCGCATGGTGAAGTTCTATTATATTTATGAAAGAAATAGCTACTGCAAACTAAATCAACATATAGTTAAGATTCATAGTTTTCAAATCTAATTTTTAATAAAAAACGAGTTGTATTTCACTGGCTGTACTATGTTGTTATAGAGACATGATTCAGGCTTTACGTGCTTGCAAAACAGCAGCAGAGGAGCGTGCTGTGGTCAGAAAAGAATGTGCTGCTATACGAGCTGCTATTAGTGAAAATGATCAGGATTATAGGCATCGGAATTTGGCAAAACTTATGTTCATTCACATGCTAGGATATCCAACACATTTTGGCCAGATGGAATGCTTAAAGTTGATTGCATCACCAGAGTTTCCAGAAAAGAGAATTGGATATCTTGGACTCATGTTGCTACTTGATGAAAGACATGAAGTTTTAATGCTCGTGACCAATTCAATAAAACAGTATCCCCTTGTATTTGTACTTGTACTTGGTCTTTTACCTAGATTCTGTTGAAAATAAGTTGTGATTGTATGAAACACTAATTTTTGTTCATATTCTTTTTTTCTTCAGAGACTTAAATCATACAAATCAATGTATTGTTGGTCTTGCTCTATGTGCCTTGGGAAATATCTGTTCTCCGGAAATGGCTCGTGATCTTGCTCCTGAGGTTGAAAGATTACTTCAATTTAGAGATCCTAACATACGGAAGAAGGTGAGGGTTCCAAAAAAAATGAATTTGCATTTTTTATTTCATGATTACCCATGTATACCTTTGGCTCCAATATGTTCTTTGTTTTCCTTTCACCCGATGTAAAAAAAGTTAATCAATGTTTTGAAATGTTTATAGATTATATCTTACCTTTTGTTAATGTTTGCAGGCAGCATTATGCGCTATTAGGATAATAAAAAAAGTACCAGACCTGGCAGAGAACTTTATAAATCCCGCTGCTGCCTTACTGAAAGAAAAGCACCATGGAGTGTTATTGAGTGGTGCTCAGCTCTGTACAGATATGTGGAAAGCCAGTCCAGAGTCTCTGCAACATTTTAGAGTACTTATATTTTCATTGAGCCCTTCATTTAAGAGTTATGTAAATAATAGATTTTCTATAAGAACATTTTGATTTATTTTCTGCTATCTTTGTGTTCTAGAAATGTGTAGATGTCCTGGTAAAAATTTTGAAGGATCTAGCAAACAGCTCATATGCTCCGGATTATGATGCTTCTGGGATTGCAGATCCTTTTCTACAAATCAAGGCTCTCAAGTTATTGCATGTTTTGGGTGAAGGGGATGCTGATGCCAGTGATGCAATGTGTGATATCCTTGCCCAGGTACACCTTTAATGTATATAATTCCATACTTGTATTTGGTATAAATATGGTCATGTATTGGAATCCTGGGTGTTTATCTGCTTCTTTCCTTTGGTGGTATAGGTAGCAACAAAGACAGAATCAAACAAAAATTCAGGTGATGCTATTCTCTATGAATCTGTAGCTACAATCTTCAGTATTGAAGATAGTGGTGGGTTGCATGTCCTTGCTGTCAATATTTTGGGCAGATTTTTGTCCAGCCATGACAGCAATATTAGGTGATTTTTTTTCATTATTTTTGCTTGCGGTAATTTATGACCATCTAGAGCATGCTTCCTTGGTTCTGGAATTTTATTTTGTCATTTTTATATGTATAAACTGAACCGGCATGCTCATATACCTTAGGTCCTGTTGAGTTCTTAAAGGACAGGGTTTTGAACTGAGATATATGTAGTTCCATAATCTCCTAGCTCATTAGTCATTCTAATTAGGAGGGGGCCTTTCTTTTCAGATATGTTGCATTGAACATGCTGATGAGAGCAATTTCTTTAAATAGTCAAGCTGTAAAAAGGCATCGTGCAACAATTCTGGATTGTCTAAAGGTATTACATTCCAGTTTCAGTTTATCCCATTAAAAACATTATGTCAGGACAGCATAGTCATGTTTTTCATATTTTATTGTTTTATATATGGAATATTAAGTGTTGCTGTTGTTTTTCATGTTTCTTCAGTCATAATGAGCCCTATTCAACAAATTTTTCGACTATTATTTTTCATACCAGGATTCCGATGCTTCAATACGGAAAAGAGCCCTCGATCTTGTTTATCTATTGGTGAATGAAAGCAATGTGATATCTTTTTCTAAAGAACTCATTGACTACCTAGAAGTTTGTGACCCAGAATTTAAGGCAGATCTAACAGATAAAGTTTGCTCAATTGTAGAGAGGTAATTTTAAAAATTCAAGTGTTATTGATAATGTTTCTCAAATTTTCATTGTTGTGTTGTATCTTTGAACCTCATTCATGTATTATTTTCTCTTTAGATATTCCCCTGAAAAAAAGTGGTACATTGATCAGATGGTGAAGGTTCTTTTTGAGGTATTATGTTTCCATTATGCTAGCTGATACGTTATTTTCGTTAATTATTATGTGAATTTTTTTACAGGCTGGAACTTATGTGAAGGATGATGTATGGCACGCTCTCATAATTGTAATTACCAATGCTTCTGACCTACATGGTTATTCAGTTAGGGCCCTCTACAAGGCTGTACAAGCAGCAGGCAAACAGGTAGATCCCAGATTGTATGAATTCTTAGATTTCAACAATATTTCATGTGCATTCCATTATTTGTTCTTTCATACAAGCATTTTGTTTAAAATTGTCGTTTTCATTCGACAGGAAACTCTAGCCAGAGTTGCTGTTTGGTGTATTGGTGAATTCGGGGATATGTTGATCAATAATGCTGGCATGCTTAATGTGGAGGATCCAGTAAACCAGTAATTGTGAGTTCAAATTCTTTGTATTAGGTTATGATAAAGTGTCCTTCATGCCAATCTGTGATGTGTGGATTATTTTTTCAGCTTAAAATATGATTTGTGTAATGATATAATGCCCCATATGTTTGTGCGCTTGTAATTGTTGTATGTCCCAATAAACAATTTTGGTATAAGTAGATATAGTCTTAGCCATCTGAAGATCCTGAAGTCTTGTAATCTATTAATCATTGTGTGTTGTGATCCATCACCGAATTTTTAGCTCTGTTTTGGTTCAAAAGTTTTCCTTTGTTAAAAGATAGATATGCAATTGAGATGCATCTGGGAAATGTTTTAGTCAGGGGAAATACATTCAACACCTTCATAAATGTTTTGGCATATGCTTCATCATGAAAAGTTGTATCTGGATCTGGTGTCCGAGGGTGATGCTATTGATGTTGTAGAGGCTGCATTGAAACATCATTCGTCAGATATCACAACTCGAGCTATGTGTTTGATTTCTTTGCTAAAGCTATCAAGTCGGTACCCTTCATGTGCAGAGTATGCTGTTTGCATTCCCTTTATTATTTTTATTTTATTTTCTTATTCTATTTTGCTTGGTCGTATGATTACACAAAATTTGAAGTGGCTTGTGATTGATACTTCTCTCAATTATTCTCATTAAATTTAAGGTCAAAATGGGATAACACAAAACTCTACCTAAACTTTCGGAGCAATGGTCATAAAATGTCACCATTTGGCCTAGTGACCCGGTAATGAGTTTGCCAACTAGTGTTACTTTATAATCTATTGATTATATGGATAAAATTATTTTGGTTTAAAATTAAGTACAAGCATACATTGTTTAAATACTTGTTTACAATTCATTTTTTGCTATACATGTGGTCCATCCATTTTGCCTCTCATTCATAAGTATTACCCATTATCTGTTGCAGGAGAATAAATAACATGTTCCTTCTTCAAAAGGGAAGCTTCATGCTTGAGCTGCAACAGAGAGCCATAGAATTCAGTGCGACTATAAAGAAGCATGGAAAAATAAGGTATTCCATGCATGTTCTTACCTTCACCAATGGATACCCGAAATCTTTTCTTCGCTTCTTGACTACATTGAATATGCTTCTGCACCCGAAAATTCAGGTCTGTCTTGGTTGAAAGAATGCCAGTACTAGATGAGGCAGCATACAATAGGATAGCTGGTTCTGTGCCGTCTGTTGTCTCAACTTCAAGGAGCTCTGCCAAAGTTGCCATATAGTGTCTCCAAACCTAGTTCTGCTCCACTTATCGATTTGCTTGATCTTAGTTTAGATGACAATCCTGCACCCAGCTCTTCCGGGGGCGAACTTCTCCAAGATCTTCTTGGAATTGATTTACCTGCTACATCACAAGGTCATTTTCGTTGTCCAATGTCTCACAATGCTACACTTTGTTTTTTTGTACGTCACCTGGGACAACTGAATTACATTGCTTTCCGATTCTGTTGTCATCTTGTCAAATCAATGCAAAATCATTTTTTCTTGTATTCTTATGTGTAGTTGTCGCTCTTTCTTTTAATGGAATATATTGTTGAACAAGTTTTCATATCTTCCACTGTGTTGACAATTTATTTTTCTTGGCATTAAATGCAGGGAGTAATCAGATCCATACGAGTGGAACGGATGCATTACTTGACCTCCTATCTATCGGGAATCCTCCAGCTCAGAGGTCTTCATCCATTCGTGATATTCTATCATCTGTTGAAGATGAGAAAGGTTCTGCGGATTCTAATGGATTATCCTCACTAGCTGCATCTCCTGTAGTCTCCTCGGCTACAAAATCTTCTGCTTTTGATTTATTGGATGGTCTTGGAGCTAGCCAATCACCTGGTAACGCCTAATTTATCAATCTATACTCCTTAATGTTATGTTTTGACCCCTTACTTCACTTAAAGAAAGGAATGGACCACTACATTATCCTTCTGCTGTCGCGTATGAAAGCAGTTCAATGAAATTGACATTCATCTTCACAAAAGAAACACAACATCCGGAGACCACTTTGATTGAGGGTCAGTTCATTAACAAGTCAACATATATTTACTCAAATTTTGTATTCCAGGCTGCAGTTCCCAAGGTAGTGATCATGAGCTGGTTTCTTTTGCACTCCTTCCCCGTCGGAAATTTAGCCTCAAATGCAATAAGTTTGCTTTTTATCTTATCGTTTTGTGAATTTTAAGTACTTGGTTATAGCGTTTATCAAAGATGACACAGCAGTTTATGATTTGCATCTGTTTTTGCTAGCAGCCATGATATGTATAATAATATGCAGTTTCTTCAACTACACCTGTACCCTGCAAGTGGTAGTTCAATACCACCCAATGGTAATGGAGTGATGACACAGAAGCTAAGAGTTTCAAACAGCCAGCATGGCAAGGTAAGATCTTATGGAAAACAATTCATTAAAATCTTCAACAAATCTTACCATTTAATAGTATAATATGCTTTCCCAGAATTTTGTGTCTCACGGTACAATAAAAATTAATGTGGCTCTTACCTTTTCTAGTGTCATATCTTCAGTTATGTCTTATATTGATTTGATTCATATTCATATTATTTCCGAAATCACTGATGATGCGGTTTAGGATCAATTACGATGTTAATGGGAAAACCATCTTAGAAGAAGGGCAAATCAATAACTTTCCCCGCGGCTTATGACACTAAGAGGATGGTTTGTTATTGTTGAGGCTATTCCCCTCATAAATATGTTGAGTTGAAGTTTGCATGATGTTTTGGATGCTGAATCATCGTGAGATTGCTGCACTGAAGGCAGATTCAGTATACACATTTCCATGTTTGAGTCGCTAGGTATTCATTTTTGCTGTTATAAAGGATCATCTCCTGCTTTTCTATTTGTTCGATTCAGATGGGAACTGAGCCTTGGAAAACATTTTCTATTTAAAAACATTTTTTTTAATTGGCAAAAAGCTGGGGAATGGACAGAATAGTTTATTGTATATAAATCACAAAATAGCGATTAAATCTAAACAACATGGATAGTTACTATTTTAGTGATGTAGACTAATGCAATAGCCATCATATGGAAAAAATTAACCATATGGTAATCATAATTTATATTTTTTATGCAGTGTGATTGATGCACACGGAAAGGGACACAATTTAAGATTTGATCTAGCCTAATATAACCAGTGTTTGGTTAAGATACGGCCCGATCTAATATAGATAGACGATTGATATGAGCAAACTTGGCTCACGATATGGTCGTACTCATGAACACTAAACAAAGAAAAGAAAATCTTCCAAGTAATGGAGTGGTTTTTACGGTTGATCAAATTGGGTCAATGGGGCATGCAGGTCCTAAAGAAAATGAAGGTTGTCATGACATTATGCATAGTCAAGGCTCACGTTACCGATTTTAATGATATAATGACCATTACTGACGATAAATGGGGAGTGAATAAAAGACATTTCATGCCCTACAGATATCTATAAGTACCATATCGCAAAAGGATATTGGTTGCCTTTTATATACTGCATTTACTTTGTTAAATTCTCCGGCCACTAGATTATTTTGCCTCTTGTAACTTGATCATTATAGTGCATTTTCCGATAACTTCTCTCAACACCATCGCATTTCCCATTCTTTTGGGGTATTCTACGTAAAAACTTGTGGGTTTTCACCTCGTCTCATAACCATGTTATCTCCAAAACAACTAAATATAAAATTTGGTTTTGTGAATCTTAATTATTTCTTAATCGGGTGAATGTTGGTATCATCTAAAAGAGAATCATATCAGTTTAACACAATTCATGTGGACGACTTGTAGATTACCCATTGTGAGTTTTTCTGTTGTTGCTAGTGTGTCAACCCTTTTTTTTTCATAAACTAAGACGATGGATCCCCTCAACAATGATGATGCTAATGTGTCTGCTAATTCTTAGATTCCTAATCCATGAGAGGACTTGGACACAATAATCACACCAACCTGTGACTACCCAATCCTTGGGAGGCTTGACAGTGCCTCAAAGGCAAGCATAGGGTAAAGTGGGCTATGTATATGATATTAAGCCTTGAAATTCTGATGAGGAGGAGGATCCTAAAACCCCACTTGTTCGCATAGAATACACCTCGGTCATGGATAACCCGAAGGACCGGAAGAAACGCCGCATACGAGGATAATCCATAAATTGGAAGGTCTAAGAATGGAGAACATGTTCTTCCCCAACCATAGGAGAAGCCTAGAGGTTTTCTACCGGGCCATGGAAGCCCCGATCCTAAGAAGCATGGATGATGATTCGTGGCATAATGTGCATGGCGTATGTGCTTCATCACAACGGTCCGAGGAGGCATGTTTGTAGCATTGGGATATTTTATGTTCTCATTATCCGAAGAGATCTGGTCAACAATACTAGATCCTTCTTATCGCAATCCCGAGGGGTTGCCTACCTTTATAGACGATGGTGACCCGATCGATCACATAGCTTATTTTGAGCATACGGTATGGAGAATGATCGATAATTCCAATGGAACACGAGGCTCGACCTCATTGGTTCTATGGTAACACCATGACTCAGGAATCACGGTTAAGGCAACACATTGTCTAGGACGAGGCACTATGACGAGCCGCGTAGGGGTTGGTGGGACCGGCATGGATCCGGTGGTAACGTGACTAGATCACGATTGGAGCCAAGGCTCGTATGATTATAAGGGAAATTATGATAGTAGGTATTCATGCCTCAAATGATGACCTACGGCACCGTGGTATGAGATACGAAGTAGCCAACCTAACCTCGGACTCCTTAATGAAAAGAGAAGCTTTGGAGTTAGGCATTATGAAATGTTTACTTATACCCCTACTATTAGAATCAATAATAGTAGGGGTATAAGTAAAAAGGGGCTCTCGGGTGGCCAAGGTAGTATTTTCTTGCACGAGATCATTGGGATGAAATGAGTTTATCAACTCATTATGTATTACTTTTTCATTTCAACTTTAGAAGTTCCTCGGCCTCATGGCGGAGATGTAGAGTGAGCATGATTACCCATGGTATTCTGAGCGGAGTCTGATGTTTTCCTTTATATTTTAATAAGTAGTTTATGTATGACTAATAATTATATTGTTTTATTATCTTTTAATAAACCCTTGACATTTATTTTGAATTAGTGTTATAGTCGCTCAGGTTGTCTTCGGTTGTCTCGGCACTCGGCCAACTGTGTCGACCAGACCGCACCTTAACTGGGTATGGGGCATGACATATCATCCTCGAGGGACCCCGATCAAAAGAAAACATGATTCTAATTGTGAAGACAGTCATCTTTATCCACGAGGGAGCAGTCAATAGAGCGAGTTGCAAAATAGAAGAGTCGTATGTCTCCTAACGACCAATTTTTCTTAACCTCGCTTTGTGGAGTGCAAAAAATATTTCCAAGGTCTGTTGTGCGTCCCACTCGGAAAGGTAATAATTGAAAGCAACTATACTAATATAGTTTCTAGGAAAGAGAGCATAAATTAGGTGGTAGAGTATCCGAAGAACCTCTGTCACAAAGGAGTGGAGAGGTAAACAAAGGCTGCTCTTTAGAGCGACATAACTCACAAGAATCGAAAGAACAAGAGTGTGTAATTCCTTAGGGATCCAAGGAGGAATATTGTATTTCCCCTTCATGAGGGGATAATGTGATGAGACCAGCAAAACAGACTCAACCACATATCTGAATCCAATAGAACCACTTTGTATTTCAAACGGACTCATGATAAGTTTAATGATCAATAAGATGCATGAGGCAATCAGAAACTTAATTGGTTATACACGGAGCGAAGGAATTGGAAGGTTCAATGATGATGGATTAAGAACCCATAAGATGATTTATCTTATTAAGTTTATTTCAATTAAGGCTCGATTTAAGTAATGTCTTTAACTTAAAAATAAGTAGGATAAAATTGGACCAAGAATAAAACCCACTAGGTCAAAGTAGATATTTATATTAGGTTTTGTTATAAAAAAGCTCTATAACTCTAATTTGAGAACTTTTGATTGATTTTGTGTGATGGATTCCTTCTTAGATTTTTTGAATAACTTTTCTGAATTTATCAAGATTTCTCTTGTGGCGTTCACCCGGTTTATCACTCTCAATTTATTCTATATTATGTGAGTGTGACATCTTTATCATTCTTTTTATTTGGGTTCAATTTTTTTGTTTCTTTAGTTTATTTCATATATGTTCTGGTTATAGGTTATCTAACTTTTAGGATCATCTCAAGGTGTGGATTACAGGTTATCTAATATTGGGGGTCACATCAAGTGGTATCGGAGCCTAGGGAACACGAATTTATTCTTTATTTTATTTCTTTCGTATTTGTTGGATTCAAGAAAGAAACTTTCTTTCTTGATGTGACCCCCAGGATTAGATATCACGTAACCCATACCTTGATATGACCCCCGAAATTAGATAATCTGTAACTCAAAACATATATGGAATAAACGAAAGAAACACAAAATTGAACCTAAAGAATCCAAATAATCTGTAACTCAAAACATATATGTAATTCAAAACATATATGGAATAAACGAAAGAATCCAAATAAAAAGAAGGATAAATGTGCCACATTTACATAATATAGAAGGAATTTGGAATGATAAACCGAGTGAACGGTACAAGAGAAATCTTGATAAGTTCGGAAAAGTTCATTAAAGAACCTAAAAATGAACCCCTCACACAAAATCAATCAAAAGTCCTCAAATTAGAGTTGTAGAAGCTTTTTATAACAAAACCTAATAAAAGTAGCTACTTTGACCTGATGGGTCTTATTCTTGGCCCAACTTTATTCTACTTATTTTTAAGTTCAAGACATTACTTAAATTGAGCATTAATTGAAATAAACTTAATAAGATAAATCATCTTCATGAGTTCCTTAATCCATCATCATTGAACCTTCCAATTCCTTCACTCTATGTATAACCAATTAATACTACGAGTGCCTCCTGCATATTATTGATCTTTAAACTTGTCATGGGTCCGTTTGAAATACGAAGTTGTTCTCTTGGATTCAAATATGTGGTTGAGTATGTTTTGCTGCTCTCATCATTCTCCCTCTCCTCGAAAATATTCGTCATCGAATCTGAATAATCATAAAAAAGGGACATGTAGATAGAATGAGCGTCGCACTAACATTATACTTAACACGAAGTTCCAATCGGTAGGAATTGCCATTTATTCGGGCAATTATTTGGAATTGACCATTTCCTTTAGGTTGTAACTTCGATCTCCGTTTTTCTGGGAATCGTTCTTTTCGCATATGTACCCAAAACCAATCTCCAGAATAAAAACAATTTGTTTATGTCCCTTGTTTTCAGCTTTTGGATATTGCTTTTGTTCCTCCATAATTTGATGTTGAATTTTCTCATGAAAGTGACGTGCATTGTTCGCTCCTTGTTTTCCATCAAAGCAATGGAAGCTACTCACTACCTGAAATAGATTTAGGTGTAGACCAATCGCGAATTGCTCTAATCCATTCGTAATCAAGTCTCATTCCTTCAACGCTCACAACAGAACTAAGAAATGTTACTCTACTTGAGCAAAATAGAATTCTTTAATATTAGCATACAATTCTTCACGGCACAAAATAGATAGAATATCAAGAAAATGCTCAACATGTGCTTCTAACGAATTTCTATAAACAAGAATGTCATCAAAGTAAACTACTATAAACCTTCCAATGAATTCACGCAAAACATGGTTCATTAGTCGCATGAAAGTATTGGATGCATTAGTTGGGCCAAATAGCATAAGTAAATATTTATATAAACCTAATTTAATTTTAAATGCAGCTTTCCAATTTTCACCCTCTATCATACTAATATGATGGTATGCACTTTTCAATTCAATTTTAGAAAACGCACATGAACCATGCAAATCATCTAAACGAGGTTTGATGTAGTGATACTTTACATTGATTTTGTTGGTAGCTCAACAATATGTACACATTCTCCATGAACCATCAGCATTGGGTACTAGCATAACTGCAACTACATAAGCGCTCAAGCTCTCTCGCACTAATCCTGGAATGAAGTCAATCTGATATTCAATTCCCCTTATTGGTGGTAGCTCCGAATGATCTTCAGGAAACACCTCTGTATATTCATGCAACAAAAAAACAAAAAAACAAGGCAAATTGGAGTTAAGATCATAAGTATTAAGATACACATCTTTATACATTGATATAAAGAATGTTCGTCTAGCACTCAATGCTCTATTCACATAATTATTTTTTGTATACACACACTTTTTCTTTTCATTTCTCTCATTTTGATTGACTTCTTTTTCTTTCATCCCTATACTAGAAGTCTCATTCTCTCCCTTTCTTTTTTCTCTCCCTTTGACAAATCTATCTTTTTTTCTTCGAGTTGACATTTTATTCTTAATTTATCTTCATAGGCTTGTTAAGGTGACAAAGGAACAAGGGTGATATTCCAAGTGTTCATGAAAAATGAATATCTATTGTGAAATCCATCGTGTGTGACCTTCCGATCGTATTGACATGGTATGCCCAAGAGGATATGACCCGCATGCATTTGAACAACATCACACAAGACTTCATCTGCATATCTTCTAATACACAATGTAATCGATATTTATTTGATTACCTCAACTTCAGTACCTTTATTCAACCATTTGAACTTGTAAGGATGTGTATGTGTCTCAGTTGGCAATGCCAACTTTTCAAAAAAAATGTTGGTAGCAACATTAGTGCAACTTCCAAAATCAACATTCACAGTGCATCCTTTTCCATTCATAAGACAATGTGCATGAAATATGTTTTCTCGTAGTTGATCCTCATCTTTGTCATTATTAATCACATCTCTCCTTGCTACCAGTAATTCACCATCTATTGATTCTTCTTCTCCCTTACTTTTGACTTTCGAAAAGTTTTCATCGATTTCAAGGTCATCTTCTGTCTCTATTTCACCGGTTTCTTTTAAAATAATGCTCCTTTTATTCGGACATTCTGAATCGATGCGACTTCTCTCTTGGCACTTAAAACAATGAATGTCTTCATCTCTTGATGAACTATGAGCTTTAAATTCTTTATCCCATTGAAAATAACTAACAACTTTTCCTTTCGAGATTTTTGGTTTGTGTTTAAAATCATCATTTTTTTCTTTTTCCCAATCATTCTTCCACTTGTTTTTAAATGGAGTCGTCTTATATGATTGAGAATACACCTTCTGACGGAGTTGATTCTCCACTTTAATCGCCATATGTATCATGTCATCAATATCAACATAATGGTGCAAGTCAACTACTCTAGCAATTGATCTATTAAGGCCTCGCAAAAATCGTGTCATCGTAGCTTCTCTATCTTCGTAAACATGCGCTCTAATCATGAGAACTTTCATCTTTGTATAATATTCTTCAACTTATTTTGACCCTTGAATCAATCCTTTCAACTTATTATGCAATTCCCTACGGTAGTCAGATGGCGCAAATCTTTTTCTCATAATAGCCTTCATATCTGCCCAAATATCAACTGGTCTTTCATTATCTCTTCTCCTAATTGAAACCAATTTATCCCACCATGTAATTGCATAATCTGTAAAATCAAGAACGACAAGTTTAACTTTCTTCGATTCGGTGTAACTTTTACAATAAAAAACATTTTCAACTCCAGCCTCCCATTCCAAGTATATATCTGGATCATTTTTCCCTTGAAATGAAGGTATCTTCATCTTGATGCTCTCTATATCATTTTCAAAATTCTCTGTTCTGAAATCCCCACGAGTGTGCTGAATCCTTGCATCGCTTTGATCATTAAATTCTCTATTTATCTCTTCTTCGGAATGTGCAATCGTGTGATCTCTTCTTGCATTTTGAAACTGCAATCTCCCATTATGTTTAAGATCATCTATGAAATGAGTTTGTTCCTCTAATCGATCATTTAGTGCACCTAAACGTCCATTTAATCGTCGGAATTCTTACTACATTGCCTTCAACATAAACTTCATATCCATTTCCTCTGCATCAACAACATTTATCCTTTGAAGTCGACATCAAGACCTGTGATAAAAATATAAAATAGAAAAATTCTAATTGTTATATTTTTTTTCTCTCTTTTTTTTGTTTTTTTATCAAATGAACTATGTTGGCCTTTTTCCACTCATGTTCCAGTCTAGGATTTTTATTGAATTATTCAAATATTACCAATAATCTCGAATTGATGTGGCAAAAAGGGGTGGTAAAAAAGGATGGTTTTTTTTTGCAAGAAAGGTAGATAGGCTAGAATAAACTGGATAATGACAAAAGGAAATATGTGGGAATATAAATGACAATTTTTAAAGTGATATGAAAATTTTGGGCAAAATTTCTATTCAATTGAAATTTCAAATTGATATGTAATTTCAATTAAGATGGGACACATGAAATTTCTTTCTAGTTTTTTTGGAAAGGAATAAGAGATGAAAAAAACACAAATTTATGAAGAATTTAACAAATAAACTTTCTTTCTTCAATTTTTTTTGTATCTTTTTTTCTGAATTTTTTGTATTTTTTTCGAATTTCTTTTTTTGTATTTTTTTTCAAAATTCCTTCTTTTTGTTTTTTTGAATCAATTAGATTGGAAAGAAAGAAAGTTATTTCTTTGAATCCAACAAATAAGAGAGAAATAAAATAAAGAACGAATTCATCTCTAGGCTCCGATACCACTTGATGTGACCCCAAGATTAGATAACACGTAACCCACACCTTTATGTGATCACCAAAGTTAGATAACTCGTAACCCACAATATATATGGAATAAACGAAAGAAACACAAAAATTGAACTCAAATAAAAGAAGGATAAAAGTGTCACACTAATATAATATAGAAGAAATTGAGAGTGATAAACCGAGTGAACGCCACAAGAAAAATCTTGATAAGTTCAGAAAAATTCTTCAAATAATCTAAGGAGTAACCCCCACACAAAATCAATCAAAAGTTCTCAAATTAGAGTTCTAGAGGCTTTTTATAACAAATCTAATAAAAGTAGATACTTTGACTTAATAGTTCAAGACATTACTTAAATCGGGCCTTAATTGAAATAAACTTAATAAGATAAATCATCTTGATAGATTCTTTAATCCATCATCATTGAACCTTCCAATTCATTCACTCCATGTATAATCAATTAAGTCTCCGAGTGCCTCCTGCATCTTATTGATCTTTAAACTTGTCATGGGTCCGTTTGAACTACAAAGCGGTTGTCACGCCCCAGAATCGGGCCTAGCCGTTTTCGGTGCATGACATCTCGTGATCCACTATTCTTTGGAAAATAAGGCGCTTTTTCTATAGTACAAAATAATAAAATTTACATCGGAATTCTATCCTATATAAACCTATACAACTTTATCTAATTCTTTTCAACTCTTCATCTTGCTAACATCTTAATGAACTCACTCTACTCTCGACTTCGTAATAACTCTCGGTATCAGCCGATGACCAATTGTTCCCACGCTTCCCCTTAATCTCTTTCTTTTCTACAAAATTGTAGAGCGGTCATAATCGAATAATAGAAACTTCTGTTAAAACTCTTTAAAAACATAACTTTATTTATAAAACATCTTTTCTTTTGAAAACTCGTCTTGCTTTGAAAACTTCTTTTAAAAACTCATCGTAAAACATTGTTATAAAAGTCCTACTTGAAAACTTAACTCTTTTGAAGCTCTTTTAAATATCTTTATAAAACTCATTTGTCTTTTAAGCTCGTTCTAAAATCTCATTTGAAAACCTCTTTAAAACTCAATTAAAAATTTTATCCCTCTTGGGGCTCTTTCGAAATCATATTTTAAAACCTCGTAAAACTTACTTAATACATTACTTATCATTTTCTCATGTGCCTTATATTTATCTTGCCGGCTCTGTTTTACATGTCTGGTGACATGTCTTTCCTAAGCCAACCATTAGCTTTTGGCTAACTCGACGAGCCATATGCGTCCCATCCCCGAACGAGTACTCGGGCGCTACCTCTTTTCTCGTTCGGATCCGTTCTGCTCATTATGTACGTACCCTTTTCATTCTTGAACATTTCATTCACTTCATCAGGCATGCCATTCCTTTGGCGAATCGTGTGCTAGGCACGATGCCGGGTTTGGTCAGACGGTCCATCCTTCCTCACTCCGAGTCTTATTCTTTCATAGATACTCAGTCATGGACGATGCAAAAAATTCCGACCGATGTTAATCATTTATCCACTCTAATTTTTTGCAGTCTCAGTCCCCACCACCGTCGTTAATCATTTATCATATCCAACTTTTCATTATGTTGTATGTGTGAGGCTTTAAATGATGATAGAAATTGAAGAAAAAGTTGAATCTCAGCCATCAATAAATTTAGTGTACCTTTCAAAGAAACTTTACACACTGAAGATGGCCGAAGATGGTTCAGTTTCGAAACATTTGAACTAGTTCAAGAACCTCGCCAGACAACTTGCATTGATAGAGCACGAAATCAAGGATGATCAATTGGCCGTCTTTTACTTGGAACTTTGCCAGTGAGTTGGGGGACCACAGTCGACGTGATCAGTTGCCAACCAGGTAAGTTAAAGTTTATCGATGTGTGAGATCGGTTGATCAATGAGGAAGTGCAGAGATCCAATGGTGATTGCAATGACCATGCTGCTTTGGCAACAGAGTCGGATCGGTATAAAAACCAATGGGATAAGCGAGGACGTGATGTTGATGACGATCGGGATGAAAGACTCGAGGAAAGTCTAAGTCACGTGACGAATTGAAGTGTTGGAATTGAGAAAAGAGGGGGCACCTGAAGCGATAGTGCAAAGATAAAAGAAAGGATAGATCAACGTCAGTTGTCAAGACGGACGATGTACTAGTTGTGTTCATTGTGAGTTCGATCGAGTCAAGGGAATTTGACACATGAGCATCGTTCACATCTCATTGGATAAAGACGTGTTTGTTAATTTTGCGGTCGAAAATCATGGAAAAGCATACTTGGCAGACGGGAAAGCACTGAAAATTACCAATCATTTCTAATGGTCACAGTGGGAGGGAGATGATGCCTTTTGAGAATTGGCTATTCGACTATCACCCGACCTCCATTCCTAATATTTCTCACTTGAAGTTGTATGATCCTTCATTCTTCATAGGTAGTCCGCCCGACACTTATGCATCAACATGATGCCTTTTGAGAATTGAATATCTCTCGCCTCCGACATTCGAGGTTACTGCCCACGCTCTAAAGTCCTCGTTCGCAAATCACCTGATGAACCATGTTAGGGCATGCCCCAAACACTCAACTGAAGTGACAAAACATGTTAACTTCCCTAAAACCGAAGTCTTAGTCTCCAAAGCACTATCTCCTCCTTCATGGCAAACTATTATTGCTCGGAAGCTTTCTTCGCCCTTAAACATCTTCGAGATTACTCTGTATTACCACACAACCACCACCAATTGTTGGGAAAATTCTCTCCGAAGAAGAAAGGAATTTCTATTATCCGGGGTCGGATAGAATTAATGCGATGTGAACCAAACGTAAATAAAGAAAGGTAGAAGATACACTATTTAGCGTGGAAACTCAAAACCGTAAAAACCACGTGACCGATAAACATCGATTGTGAACTCACGATCACAAGAAGAATATGAAACAATATATAACACCCTTGATTGATTTATTACAATTTGATATCACCCGGGGATGTTTTTGGTATCACAATGCCCCGGGAGCTCGTCCGATGTGGCTAGATGGTATTCTTGGTATTCTCGTCTATTTACGTCATTCTATAGTTTTGGGGGTATTATCGTAATTTGGACTTCCCGGGCATACATATTTGCATTTGACTAATGTTTCTAGCAGTCTCGGGCAAATTAGGCCCCAGACGGGGCCAATGGTATTTTCGTAATTTGGCACCCGAGAAGCATACCAGTAAGTTGTGGTGATATTTTTGGTTGTATATTCGACATCTGGAAGCAGTGAATTATTTTATGAGGTCCTCCGGTATTTTCTCATCGATATTTCCGGCTAATTCTCGATCGAGATGCATTTCCGAAGTTCTATTGCGGAATGACATTTATTCTAATTTAATTGAATATTATTTAGACACTTTGGCCTTAATCGAGTGAAATTAGGCTCCTGGGTCTGAAACTTATTAATTGGGCTGAATTTCTCTATAAATAGGAGCCACAAGGCACTGAAAAGAGATTCAGACTCTTTTAGTACCTCCCAAGGCAAGGCTCTGGCTCAAATTCGCTAAGGCAGTCGCGAGACTTCGCTTTTCAATCTCATCCGCGAGTTTTCGCACCAAAACTCGCGGCCACCTTCATCTGGGTTACTATTCGCGAAATTTTGTCTAAATAGTGCCAGTCGCAAGTTCTTGCTAGGAATCACTATTCGCGAGTTCTTGTTCGGAAGTTACTATTCGCGAGATTTTGTCTAAACAGTGTCAGTCGCGAGTTCTTGCTAGGAATCACTATTCGCGAGTTCTTGCTCGAAGTTACTATTCGCGAGTTCTTGCTCGGAATCACTATTCCNTTGGCCCTAAGCTGTCTTCCGGGACCGAAGCTGTCTTCCGGAACCTAAGCAGTCTGCCGGGACCGATCCTGTCTTTTGGGACCTAAGCTGTCCGTTGGGACCGAAACTGCCTGCTTGGCCCTAAGGTGTCCTCCGGGACCGAAGCAGTCTGTCGAACCCTAAGCTGTCTGCCGGGACCGATCCTGTATTTTGGGACCTAAGCTGCCTGCTTGGCCCTAAGGTGTCCTCCGGGACCGAAGCTGTCTGTCGGGCCCGATCCTATACTTGGTAATTTCAGCTCTCGAATCCATGCTTGAGTCTGACCACATTCATCTTGGTTTAGAACTCATCATTGGTCCCGGTTTAATGGTTCTCAACAAGAACACATCCTTGGTACCCGGTTTAAGGGTTCTCAACAGCGAGACTTCGCTTTTCAATCTCATCCGCGAGTTTTCGCACCAAAACTCGCGGCCACCTTCATCTGAGTTACTATTCGCGAGATTTTGTCTAAACAGTGTCAGTCGCGAGTTCTTGCTAGGAATCACTATTCGCGAGTTCTTGTTCGGAAGTTACTATTCGCGAGATTTTGTCTAAACAGTGTCAGTCGCGAGTTCTTGCTAGGAATTACTATTCGCGAGTTCTTGTTCGGAAGTTACTATTCGCGAGATTTTGTCTAAACAGTGTCAGTCGCGAGTTCTTGCTAGGAATCACTATTCGCGAGTTCTTGCTCGGAAGTTACTATTCGCGAGTTCTTGCACTGTCGCGAGTTCTTGTCGAAAAGCACTATTCACGAGTTTTCGTACGAAAACTTGCGGCCAACCCCCTTGTTCGCGAGTTTTCGGCAACTTCATCGTGACAGAGTGTTTTCGATCGTTTTTCGAGCCGTTTTCACGTGTGTTATTATTATCACCTCATTGTACTTGTATCATTTGATTATTATAGTGGAAACCAAGGTAGAGCTTCGCTCTCCCGAGGACGTAAACTCACACATTGTGGGCCCAACCTCGTATATCGCTCGTGTCCTCGTAACAAAATAATTTCGAGTAATTAAAAATTGACTGATCTAAAAATAAATACCCAAAATATTTTTAGACTATATCACAATTGTGTTCATGAGTCCTAATATTTATAGAGTCTAAACTAGAATCTAATATAAAGAATATTTTACAATATTCTCTTTCCATATCTTTAACAACATATTCCATATATTTAGGTAGCAATATATATTTTCATATCTTCTTTCATATATGTAACCACCAAAAAAACCGGTATATTCTTCCATATATGTAGCCAAATACATCGATCCAAGTTCAATCCGACCGCTTTCAAATAGACACATCACAATTGCTTGATCGGTATCCTTGATCGATCGACAAAACCGATCAAACCGATCAACATCACTGCATCATGTTAGGTTTCCACCTATCTGTTTTTCACGCCGATCGACATTAGCTCTTCTACTATCACATGACTTCAATTCCTAACAGATTCATGTTTCTACCGTATCATCTAAGTCCGCTTTTAGTACAAGTGGTCGCATTCTTCATCCATATCGAAGTTCACTCAATTCTAAGATGGTGAAGGCTCTTGTCTGTTGCAAAATTGGTTGCAGCATGAAGATTATGAATCTATAACAATTGATGTTTTGGAAGATTATGATTCATGTTTTTCAAAGATGTGGAGAAGTAAGAAACAATTATAAATGATAAACTCAATGTAATTCAATTCAATACATGTATATCTCATTATATATTTGTTATATTATTCTTAATATATTGTTGTTTCAATATTTTGAACATAAATAGGTTATGTGGATTCTACAAATGACAAGTCTATGGCTATTGAATAAAATGTGACAATGAAGCTTTTGGTCTCCAAAGTTTGCATAAAATGATAAATTATGTTCTCAAACTTTTAAACGGCAAATTTAGTCTTCAAAGTTTAATATTTTGGCAACTTAGGTTTGCGAAGTTTGATTAATTTTGCAAATATGGTCCCCAAAGTGGCAATACCGTTGCCCAAACTTTGATTTTAGTAATACCGGCCCTCAAAGTTTACACCTACTAACAATTTTAATCCCCGAAGTTTCGGAAATTTGGCAAAATTGGTCCCCAATTTGGATAAAACCGTTACCGTTAGGTCTATTTGTTTAGGTAGCGAGGAAAATTTGTTTCGTCTCTTGTTCGTCTTCGTTTTGCAAACATTGTGGACCCTTAAAGGTGTTAGGAACTAAATTTACCTCGTTTTGCAAACTTCGAGGACCAAATTTGGGTAATGTTACTTTAAGTATCAATTATGCCACACATACAAAATTTTGGGAACTTGTTTTGCCAATAAAAATGATTTGAGAACCGGTTTTGCCATTTTAAAACTTTTGGGACTAGTTTTGCCAAAATGTAAAAAGTTTGGGGATCAATTTGCCAAACCCGAAACTTTGGGAACCAAATTTACCTTTTGCCCAAATAAAATATTAGGTAATTGTTTCAAAATATTTTGAAATGAAGTTTTTGCTATGACTGGAAATGCCACAAGTCTGTATTTTGCTGTGATTGGATGTGTGTTCAAGATTGGTTCGAAGTTTTTCATCTTATGAATCTAGAGTCTAGATTCTAGACTATTAGATTTCAAGATAGAGCTAACTCTCTTGAAATTAGTTGAAGTACATATGCATTTTATTTTTTTATGAAAAAATAAATGATAGGTTATCTTTTATATTGTATTCAACCCGTCATCTGCTCGCCACTCGCCCACACCCTTACACACTCAAACCGTGTGGTTTAGAAGAAAAATAGCAGGTTTTGGATTTTCGTTTTGGCTAGCCGACATAGGAGGGTTGGGTGAATCTTCGATTTTCATCCATCAAAACCCATGTTTTCATACCGGGCCGAAAACGTGGCGACATTGGTATTTCGATCGGTACTAGATTTCTGGGTCGGAATCCGGATATTTTCGGGTCAACCTGGAAATAATAAAAATAATATTTTTTTTAAAAAAAATATTTTTACCGACCGATATACCAAGCAATATATCAACCGTACTGATCATATTGATCCAGATTGATATGAAATTTCGAATCGATATGAAAACATTGATCAAAACATGTCCATACTCACCACCAGCGCGTACATCTCATATTCAGCCAAAGTTTCTGTACATACAACTAAATCTAATTTTAAGAATTTTAATTACTCCCAATCAATTAGTGTTGACAACTCTTGAAAAAAGTACCATAAGAACCCTAACAATATACAAATATTTTCATAGAATTATTGAGCTTCTAAATGGCAATATAACTTAAAAGCAGCGAATTCGAATTATGGGAGTACTAGATAAAAAACTAATACCATTAATTATTTAGTTATATTTTTACAAATACACCGTTTTGTATAATGACTTGCTCTTGTTAATGTTCTTAGTTTTTTTATCAGAATTCAAGGGCGGGCCAATAACTTGGAGGTGGTTCTACAGTTTCCAAGTGTATCGTGGATTCTTCATTCGGGTTGAAGCGAGAGGTCTGTTGACGATTGTTAACAGTTGATAGCGGCTTCTTGACGTGGTTGTGCTGTTTGGCCCTAGTAATGGTAAATTCGCTTGCCTGGGTTCTTTATTCTTCGCGCATGAGTTGTCAAATTTTTCCTGAATCAGCACGAGCTTAGGGATGATGCTGTCGCGAATCTGTTTAATTATAGGGAGATGGGTTTCGGAAAATAATGGGACAAAAAAACAAAAAAACGACTTTTTTTAATTGGAAACTGGGATGTTCTGGGATGTTTCTTTTTCTCGAAATGTTTTTCATTTTTTAGGCAAGATTTTTGGCTTGAAGTTGAATCTACTCTGGGTAGCATGGTGTTGCTTGTTTTTTTATGCTTTTATTTTTAAATATTCAGGCAACTCTTAATGATTCTTTCCTGGCGGACATTGATGAACTCTCTGAAAATGAAGAGGAACTTCTGGTTAGTTAATTTTTTTCTCCTTTGAGATCCAAGTTTGAGAGGTTCTTTTCCTTTGATGAATAAGATACTGGGTATACCATTTTTAGGATGCTGATGATGCCAATATTGACAAAATGGAAGAAGATGAAGATGGTGATTTTGCAGATATAGAAGTTGCGAATTATGATGATCTAGATAATCTTTCGAAACTTCAGAAATCTGTGCGATTCATTGACATCATGAAGGTATTTTCATATCACCAGTGCTCCTATAATTTTATCATTTATTTGGGGTTAGTTCTAAACTTGGAATGCAAATTTGCTGCCACTCTCGGTGAAATATTGTGTTATATTTTCCCCTCTGTTGATTTGATTTATTCATTTGTTTTATAGAAGGTTTTATAATATTCTTAGTTGATGTTCAACATTTTCCTTGCTCCAACATTGTGTTCTAATGATTTATTTTATTTTATATAGAGAGTAGAGGATGCACTGGAAAAGGGATCTATAAACACATCCCAAGCTATCGTTTTGGAAGATGATCCAGAATACCAGCTGATTGTCGATTGTAATGCCTTGTCAGTTGATATTGAAAGTGAAATTGTTATAATTCACAATTTCATTCGTGATAAGTACCGACCCAAATTCCCAGAGCTTGAATCTCTAGTTCATCACCCAGTTGACTATGCTCGGGTTGTTAAGAAGATTAGCAATGAAATGGACTTGACATTGGTTGATCTGGAAGGCCTTCTACCATCAGCTATTATTATGGTGGTTTCAGTGACAGCATCTACTACCAGTGGGAAGCCCCTTCCAGATGCAGTATTAGATAAGACAATTGATGCCTGTGACCGAGCTCTTGCACTAGATTCATCAAAAAAGAAAGTTTTGGACTTTGTGGAGAGTCGTATGGGTTATATTGCTCCAAATCTTTCTGCAATAGTTGGAAGTGCTGTGGCAGCAAAACTTATGGGCACAGCAGGTGGTCTTTCAACACTTGCTAGAATTCCTGCATGTAATGTAATGCTTCTTGGTGCCAAAAAAAAGACACTGGCTGGTTTTTCAACAGCAACATCTCAATTTCGTGTTGGTTATTTGGAGCAAACAGAAATATTCCAGAGTACTCCTCCTTCTTTGAGGATGCGAGCCTGTCGACTCTTAGCTTCAAAATCAACTCTTGCTGCACGTGTAGATTCTGCAAGAGGAGATGCAACTGGGAAAACAGGTAGAACTTTTCGTGCAGAGATTCTAAAGAAGATAGAAAAGTGGCAAGAACCTCCACCTGCAAAGCAACCTAAACCTCTTCCGGTTCCTGATTCAGAACCTAAAAAGAAGAGAGGTGGTCGAAGATTAAGGAAGATGAAAGAGAGGTATATAAAAAGTGTTTTTATGATGCTCTTACATAAAATGACACCAAACATTTGTGATGCTACAGATATGCGATTACGGACATGCAGAAGCTGGCAAATAGGATGGCATTTGGAGTCCCAGAAGAAAGCTCTTTAGGTGCATTACCATAATTTGTTTCCATATTGTTATAGCGGCTTCTCATCGTAATTTCAAAATCTTTGGTCACCTGTGGCATACATAATTTGATATTTCATTGAAGGCGATGGTCTTGGGGAGGGATACGGAATGCTTGGCCAGGCTGGTAGTGGGAAGCTACGTGTGACAGCTCGACAGAGCAAGCTTGCCGTCAAAGTGGCTAAGAAGTATATTATTTTCCTATTTTTTTTATTTTGAACCTGTTTATGGATTTCAAGCCCCTGTGGTTTTGCAATAAGCTGTGTTTAAAGTTCATTTATGGTGAATTTTGTTCATGTAATTCCATATTTTTAAGATTCAAGGAGAAGCAATATGGAAGCAGTGGTGGTGCAACTTCTGGGCTTACTTCAAGTCTAGCTTTCACTCCTGTTCAGGTTCTATGCCTCATTCCCTCGTGATTTATTTCTAATAAAAAGAGAAAAATCTCAGAACTCAAATGTCCTATTATGTTTCTACTTATAAATCTCAGAACTAGCGCTATGAGCACACGCTGTTTTTGTTGTTGTTGGTGGTGGTTATATTTACTGATTTCAATTCTTTCTTCTTTAGGGTATTGAGCTTTCGAACCCTCAGGCAAATATGATCGGTGGTGGAAGTGAAAGCATTTATTTTTCCGAAACAGGGACGTTTTCGAAGATCAAGAGAACATAAGAGCCCCTTTACTTTTTGTGTGGAGGAAGCATGAATTTTTTAGTAGTGATCAGTACTGGACTAGCTCATGGAGATCGATAACAGCAGAGATATTCTATATTTTACCCTGGAAGCTTGCTTGTGTTTAGGTATTCATAATCGTTGCACTCTTTTTGGGTAATCATGGAATTCAGAATTTCTTACAGTAAACTCATAAAATCTTATTTTATGTGTAAATTGTGAAATCTCATAAGTGACTTTGTCTTGAGTGGAAGCACAAAATACAAGCTAGATGAGCCACAGAATTTGTTGTAGTTTTTATCAAAATGCTAGCAAGTGTCTATGATATCAATTAGCGTTTGTAGTCCAACGGTTAGGATAATTGCCTTCCAAGCAATAGACCCGGGTTCGACTCCCGGCAAACGCATTTTCTATTTCTCTCTGCAACAAAACATTTATTCGCAGATCATCTATTTTCATCTGCGCCGCTTACGCCCTTATCCAATATATTTTTTCTAACATTTTGATAACTTTTGTAACTTTGACCGTGAATCTCTGATTGACCTTGACTAGATTTTAAATTTCTTCTATAACTCAAACTAGACGTAATAGAGAGTCAACCAAGATTTCCGATAATGATCACGGCTGTAAAGAACATCACATACTGAAGCTTACCCGAGAATTGGAAGCTCTAAGGATAGAGCATACGTTCAAGCTTGATGACCGGTTGGAGAGACATATCGATCAAATTTTATAACAAACACAATTGCATATCATATGAAGTAAGCTATATTCCCGGTCTAAAGAAGAATTCGATTTCGATCGGCTTGTCTGACACAAAGAGGTACCGAACAACTTTTGGGGATGGATGTCGCAATGTGTTGAAGGGATCTATAGCCTTGTCCATGGGAGTTGATGTCTCGAAGGTATGTATTCAGGTCGAAGTCAAGTTGGTCCTATCGGGATCATATTATACAAAAATTGTGGTCAACTGTTTGTAGAACAAACAAAGGGGATCGAAGGAATGAAACTAAATAATTACATAATCAATTTGGTAGAAAGGTGAGGATGAGGGAAAACCGACATTATTGAGTTAAAATTGAATATTTCAAACGGACAACATATCGGAATAGCTAGGAACCGTTAAGTGCTAATTACCATAACAAAACAATTAAAACAAAATAAAAAATAGGAATGGGAAAGTTTGAGAAACTACGATAAGCATGAAAAATAGCAGCCATAATTAATGGAATTTAACACATGATCAAAAAGCAACGAAAAGCTTACAAGGAGGAAGAGAAAGACATTGATCTAGAAATTCCTTCCCGAAGTGATGTCAAGAAAGATTGTAAATTAGTTGATTTTTTGTTCTGTTCTTGCTCAACTGTAAGAGAGATAAATTGAACTTAGTGTTTTGCTATCGGTTATTCTGGTTCCACGTAAAAAAACTTTGATTTTCATTTATTTTTGGAACAAAATCAAGAAATTACCAAATCTATTCTTGATCCATACTCATTGTTCACAAATGTGACTCATATTTCTAAAATAATTCTGATATTCTATCTAATGTTCATGTTATTTATTTTTTAAATTTATCCAACATTTTTTTACCAAATAATATTAGTAATGTGTTTTTAATGGTTTTATATAAAATGATTTTATAATTTAAAATGTTAGTGAGACATGATTCTTTTCATAGTTTTTTTTAAAATTTCTATTTATAAATCAAACTATGTTTCTCAAAATTAGTCATATGTTTTCATAAGCAATGTAACTAACTAAACGAACCCTTAATTAGTCATATATCAAATCAATCTTTTTTTATCATTAATTTCAAATTAGCAGTCTTATACAATCCTACCATTAAAACCAAACCAACCCTTAATTGTTTGTATATATTAAATAGAGTGCATGACTTGAAATATAATAAATTCACTTCAAAGTTCAATTCAATTTCAAAAATTAAGGAAGGTGTGATTTGTTGTTCGATTGTAAGGTTTAGATTCAACTCAAATTTGACTGTTCGAGTAACTAAAAGAATAATATAAGATTTAAAGTGTAAGGTTCCCATGCCTTTTTAACAAGAAATAAAAAGTATTTCGATTTGACAATATGCTATAACCTATATATTATATTATATTATATTACTTTTCAATGGTTTGAACCTTAAATGAAACTTCAGTTGAATCTTAAACCAGATTTATTATGTTTCGAGTATGTTAGAACCTCTAAAAAACATTTCAATTTGGTGCAATCTAATTCGCTTGCAGCCCTATTGAAATGTATACAAGCAATTAAGATTCATTTGGTTGATTAAAATTGTTAAAATATAAAACTCAAGTGATGGATTTTTGTAAAAAATGAGATAACTAAATTTATTTTTATACACATTTGAGACAATTAAAATGAATTTTTTTATATGTATTATATCTAAAAAGTTATACATATAAACATACAATGTAAAATTTCACGTTTATAAAAGATGTTCAATGTTTTATTAGTTTTGCATTTACTATATTTCCAATACACATTTAAGATTTGTGAGAAATAATTAACTACTTTATGGTCATATTAAACGATTTAATTTTTATACTTATTTAGCTATGCGTAAGTAATTGTGATTCCAACAATTGTTACATAATTCCAACAATTGTTATTAAACGAGATTCAAAAGCTTGTGTATATGGTCCATGGGATTCTGTGCACGGCTTCGAGTTACACTACGACATGTTCTGCAATTTGAAGAAAGAGTAGTATTA
Source organism: Utricularia reniformis (assembly GCA_009725065.1). Classification (NCBI taxonomy): domain Eukaryota; kingdom Viridiplantae; phylum Streptophyta; class Magnoliopsida; order Lamiales; family Lentibulariaceae; genus Utricularia; species Utricularia reniformis. Next base: position 575,604 of record RWGZ01000555.1, read on the forward strand.
ATTCGAAACTAACATCTATTGAAAACAACCACTAAGATAACAGACACTAGGGTTAGTTGTCGGCGTTCTGGAGACCTTAAAAATTCTTCAATAATTTTGAGAGGAGGCTTTGTTTCCTATATTGACAACGAATGCAAATACATCAAATACACAACATAATCAGTTAAAAACAATTCGTATTACCTTGGAAGCTGGGGAGGGTTGTTTGTTATATCCTCTCACACCATAGGTTTGACACCACATTTTGCGAATAGAAGAAATTGGTGATGGACAATGTTCACGTTGGAATTTTCGATGTCTACCTGCTCGACGACAATTGAATTATGGCTCAATGGATGGTGGAATGTGACAAACATGCCACTACTCATGGCTGGGTAATCTAAAAACACCGTATTGATAAGTTTTTCGGTATCGTTCAACACTGTACCATTGATTCACATAGTCGTAACAACTTTCCCTACGGTCTAAAAGGACAACCGTGACATGTTTACAAGAGATTCATGTAAAATCAACATTCATAATATTTCATTGAAAAGTAACATTGTTCAAGGAAGTACCTCGTAGCTCCCATTTTCGACAAGTACAACTTCTGTTTCGCAGATTCACTAAAACACGCTCCTTCCCGAATTTCCAGGTGGCTCGTGAATTATCAGTTTTTAACACAGTACCAACCGTCCCTTCCTCTATACATCGTTCGACTATGTTGTGGATTCGAGGACAAAAACCACCGTCTACTAAATCACGAGAACTCTGTCGGTTGTCGTGCATACACTTGCCTATGAATTTACAAATCTCTTTTACCATCTAGATCCAAGGCCTTCGGTACCACGAAAAAAGAGAATTGTTTAGGGATTCTGCATGGTTATTCAATAGTACATCATAATTGCAAAATATTCTATACAAATGTTCCATTGGTAACGAAGCATGTACCAGTACGACTCAAAACATATGAGTTGTAACTTCAATATACGCTCATGAAATAATGTCTCAGTTGTTGCCTTTGCAGCAACCCATATAGCATTGGTTGTTGGTGTTGTCCAGAATCCTGCATTTGCCACATTATTAAGATGTAGCTAACACAATGTCGGATCTACAAAACAAGATGGATAACAACATTTTCAATGTTTAAAATAAAATATAAAAACCCACAACATAAAAGTACTAATGTGGTTACCTCAACTCTTGGCAGTAAGGCATCTAGAGCGTGCGTCAATCCCTTGCCACTATGAGATATTATCGTGTACATCTCTTGTTCATCGATGCTTATCCCACATTCCAAGATTCTTTGGTCTATCCACCTACTATTGCGTACGCGATCAGAAAAACACCGTTATTTTCATCTAAGCCGGAAGCTGTCAAAATTTGAACTTGAAAATTTTCTTTCGTATGCGTTACATCTATGCATATAATTTGTCGACATCCTTCTTGGAATCCATCGCGACAAGCCTGCGAATACTAAAAATATTTTAAAATGCATATTTAATTAACTAAATATCCATTAGTTTACAAACCTCTGAACATATGTAGATCCCTTCAAATCGCACAGCTCCGTGCGTATCAAAACATTTATTCTCTTTAAGCACAATCGTAAACCCCAGATTGCTTAGTAGATATTGCATGTAGTACCTACGAATTTCTGAAAATGGAGCACGAGATCCTTCACATACAAGCCTAACCTTGTGTTTTTCTAGTGTGAGCTTGTGCGAACTATTCAACTCGACGAACAAGTCTTTCGTGGTTAAATCCATGTTCCCCAATAATCTCTAATAATATTTTTTGTCACCCAAGACAACGTACACAGACGAGTTCATCGTCTTTCGATGACAATGTGGCATGATGGCCTTCAACGACCACATTGCATCATTATCCTGCATTGAAATACTCACATACCATAGACATTTACGTTGTAGAGTGCCCTTGCATTGTATTACGATGCAACTTTGTCGTTCTTCACGAAATGAAATTCAATGTCGCTTTTAATGGACATATATTCGAGTGCATGTGACTTCTATTTTATTTTCAAAGCAGAAACACTTCCTGTACATAAAAAAATTTGATGCGCATTTCTCATATAAAATTAGAAAGTACATACAAACATAATGTAGAATGACTTACACAACGTCTTTTGACTTCAATTCATTTGTCGGGTCATATAACATTCTTGTGGCAATTTATTTGATGTACATGTCGGATTTGTGAATTGTGGATGTGATACACCCACTGAGTGAAACATTGTGCAACTCATAATCCATAACATGTCCATGCACACTTTTGTCATCTGTATAGTCACTCTCATGCAATGTGTACAAGACATCATTATCTTCATTGTCACTTGACCAATCAATTACACTTATATATGATCATTGTCATTTAACATGTGACACGGATTCACCTACAACATTAAATATGAATACTTTGACTTGATATTTTCGGGCGGAATGCAGTTTTGGTCCCCAAAGTTTGAATAATTTGACAATTTTGGCAAAACCAGCCCCCAAAGTTTCATGTACGCAAAATCGGTCCCCAAAGTTTGCGAAATTTGGCAAAACCAGTCCCCAAAGTTACATATTTTCGCAAAATACGTCCCCAAAGTTTGCGAATTGTGGCAAATTAGGTCCCCGGACGAAAATTAATTTGGGGACCAAATTGCCAAAATTCGCAAACTTTGGGGACGTATTTTGCGAAAATACACAACTTTGGGGACCAAAATTGCCAATTCATCAAAACTTTGGGGACTGTTTTTGCCACTGAAACTTTGGGGATCAAAATTGCCAAATTATCCAAACTTTGGGGACCCAAGTCGCCATTTTTCCGATATTTTCCTATAAGAAATAAACAAAAAGTAAATAGTAGGTCGTACCACTTCTACTATTGCTATATCCGTATGAGGTAGTGTTATCTCCTGAACTGCTTTGCATTATATCAAATTAGACGTTGTAAATAAAGTTCAAAAGTACTAGATACTATAATGAAAATAAGTCTAATATCATTTCTTTCAGGTTTAGGAAAAAGACTACAAAAAGTCATGTCAAAATAATAGTTATACATGTTCTTTGAGGGCTGCACAAAAAAAAAATCTATGAAAAAAATCCCAAACAATGTCATAAATCAAATGCAAAATGACTGAAAACCAGCAAACAATATAAAATACCATAAACCAAATGCAAAAATAGCAAAGCGAACGTAATTTACCGTAGCAAAGCATACACAAAATGCAACAACATGCAAACAACTAAAATCTCGAGCAAACGTAACAATAACCATACTCAATGCATATGAATTCCCAATTTCGATACCTATAATTTAGATGTATGAATTAGAAATATGCTTAAAATGAAACAAAAAAATTAGATTGTCCTACAAAACCAACAACAAACTATAGACAATAGATTAGTCATGACTTTGAATGTTATTTTGTGTAGACAATAAGAGGCAAAATATCCAACAAAAACAAATTCGCAGTGTACCAATTACTATATTGTCTTAAACAATTAAGAAAATCGCGACTCATAACAACATAATTAATAACTAAAGATATCATCAAAGAACAAAACATATGGGGTAGTAAGGATTGGAGGAAGAAAGCCGTCCGGTATGGACTTTGATTATCTAAATGATAGGATCGTCTGCAAAAGGCTAGATTACCTTTGCAACTCTCATTCCATTAGTCCTTCTAAAAGCTTATTTGTCGTAAACATGCTAAGATCGAATCTGGCGACTTTATCAAACCCTCTCAAAGTTCTCTTTCTTTTAGATTGAGAAATCGGTCATAAACAAATTACACCATAAGCACAATAGAAAGAAGCATTTATAGGTACATCAGTAGCAAATGTAACGAAGAGAGTATTAGGTAGAGAGCTCAACTGAAAAACTATCGATCTTACTTTCATATATCAATTCATTTTTGTAAGGATTTCAGTAGTGATGAGAACTTTAGGATCGGGTACCTTGTGATGGATGAGGCCCAGCAACCGTTGGGCCGATTCAAATAGTAAAAACGAATTCCTACAACCCATTTACACACTTAAGAAAGAGCCACCCGATGTGCAACGAGAGGACCGAAGTTACCCTTAACAAAATAAAGCGTTTTCTACCAGCTGGCACCTGGGTTCGGTCCGAACGGTTACAGAACGGTCACAACTCACATTTTCCACGCTTCGGGCCTTCCCACGTTTACCACGCTTCGGTCCCAACCTTGTTTTACATCCCGCGATAACAACCTCTAACAAACCTGTCAGAGGCGGTTACGGAGCGATTTACACACGCTATGAACTCTATAAATACATGGCAAGACGACGGAAATAGCAGGACCCTTTGGACGCGGAAGAACAGGCCGTTATCCTGCCGGAATTCTTACCGCTTTCTTTTCCTTGTCATTTTCTTTAGCCTCTGCTGTATTGACTACGAGTTATTCGATTAGTGAACAGGCTAAGAGCATAATCTGTTCTTAGTCGAGTGGTTTTCATCCCAATTCCTGGGGTTTCCACTATACATCGCTGTGCATTTATTTATTTCCAGCTTTTAATAGTCTTCCACATCTAAAACAAATCAGAACCGAGTTCGTTTGTTGAACGAACCGGACGACTGTTGGTACCCCCTAAAAAGGGACTATAACAGTTTGGCGCCGTCCGTGGGGACGATTCTCTAATCCCATTTGAGTTTTCTACCAGGGATAGGATAATTAAAGGCATGGCGACTGGACTCCGAAAAATAATAGTGACGTGCTTCCCGACAATCTCCCAGCACCAACATTCACTTTACAGGATCTGGAAGCTGTCGTCAGGAAGGTGGTACTGGAAATTACGTCGGAGAAAAGTGGAACAGAACCACCGGCTGCATCAAGCCCTGTTCCCAAAAGCAGAGGATACGAGAGTGATCCTGACGAGCGCAGTACTGATGATGAAGAAATCATAAGGCGTGGAGTGACAATGGGGAGGCCTAGATATCGGTCTACACCTCCTCCCCCAGCCAGAGCTCTTATTCCCGCTCCTGGAAATGACCAGGAGCATATGCAGCGACGAATTGATGAGCTCACCAGGGAGTTGGAGAGTATGCGTGCGCTGAGGGATTGCAAACCTAATCTGAGACGCAATCCTTGTTTATTTAACAGAGCCATGGAGGCCCCTATCAGAAGAAGTAAGGATGATGACTGGTGGCATAATTTGCATGCGGTCGAGGCATCATCTCATCAATCTGAAGGCGTATCAGCCGCCTTGGGAGATTTGATGCTCCCATTTTCTGAGGAGATCTAGGCAGCAGTCCCAGATCGGCATTATCGCAACCCCGAGGGGTTGCCGACATTTCGTGGTGATGGTGATCCGATCGATCACGTTGCCGATTTCGAATTGCGCATGGGAACGGTTCGGGCCTCGGATTCATTAAAGTACCGCATCTTCGTGGCAGGATTACAAGGCGATGCCCGAACATGGTTTAAAAATATGCCGGCCCGATCCATACAGTCATATGGCAGATTTATTTTGGCCTTCTCTGAGCAGTTTGCTCCAAATGTAGGACCGCCCCGAAGCAGACAGGAACTATATCAGCTAAAGTATATCCCGGCAAAGATGAGCCTTTGGTCCTTCATGGAAAAATTCAATAGGACCGCTAGGGGCATCAAGCTCGAGCTCCGGGATAAAATCGATATTCTACAGCAGGTCCTAGGACCGTGCGGCCTTTCGGCCAGCTTGGTGAGGACCCACCATCCACCTTGGGAAAACTTCTTCAGAAAATCAACAAATATATTAAGGTGGATGAAGCGCTGGGCTTGGTTATCGGAAGCCTAGCGGGAATTCTGAGCCCGCAGGTGATCATAGGGTTTCCTCCCCTAAGAAACAATCGCGAGAAGTTGCGGCTGTGAGCGAAAAAGACGTCCCTCCGAAGCAGGAGGACAATCGGGTGTATTGCAAGCTTCATCATAATCGCGATCACCCGACCTTGAAGTGCCCCCTGTTGAAAGAGACAGTAGAGGCAATGAGTAAAGAAAAGCCCGACCGGAATGGTCAGAAGGGCAAGCGAGCGGAATCCCCACGAAGGGGCCATCAAGGTGACGATCGTCACAGGCCGCGGGGAAGAGATAATCGGGGACAACCCCGAAACTACAACGATCGGACGGAGGACCAAAGGTCTCCTCCACCAGAGCAAGAAAGAGGCCAACACGGTCGTGAGAACCGTGGTCAGGGCCGAAGAAGAAGATGGCGGGGCCGTGGCGGCAAAGCCCCGTAGAATGAGGGTGGGAGACAGGAGCAGGCTGCTCCCCCACCTGCTGAAACTGGTGCCCAACCTCCTCTAAATGAGGCGACGCCCAGAGAAGTGGCCGGAGATATTTATGTTATCTCCGGTGGATTGAGAATAAATGAATCGGTCCGGGACCGAAAGAGAACTACGCGTGGAGACTCTGCTGAGAGCTCCGAATCTATGGCGCTAGTAAAATGTGATCCCATGAAACGGTCCTCCTTCTTCAGAGAGGACATCACTTTCACCCCGGCTGATCGGGAAAGGATCATGATCCATGTGACGATCCCCTTACCATTACTGGGATCATTGGAAATCGACGTGTCCACAGAATTTTAGTGGATACTGGGGCTTCGTGCAATCTGATGAAGCGCGAGGTCGCTGAAATTTTGGGAGCTGGTACTCACGATCTCCCGATCGCCAACATAACTCTTTGGTTGTTCGACCAAAGGAGCGTTATTCCGTGCGGGAAGATGTTGTTTCCCGTTACCCTTGGAGAAACATCCAAGGACCGTTCTGAGGACCTGGAATTCATTATCGTTGAAGTCGACTTGGCTTACAACGCTATTATCGAACGGACCGGCCTGAGTAAGTTTGAGGCGGTCCCTTCTACTTATCACATGATGCTCAAGTTCCCCTCCATTCATGGAGTTATTTCTGTTAAGGGGGATCAGAAAGTAACTAGGCAATGCTACATGAGCTCGTGCCGAACTTTGGCACCGATCAAAAGGGCCCGGGTGGATTTGCTGGAAGAGCTGTCGCACCCGAGGCAAGCAATGGAACCCGTAGGGTTCAAGTTGATTAATCTAGTTGAGGACGACTCAACCAAGACAACTCGCATCGGGGCTCATTTAGCCCCTGACTTTGAGAAAGAACTGATCCACTTGCTGAGAAGCCATGTGAATATATTTGCTTGGACCCCAGATGATGTTCCGGGGATTGACCGATCTGATAGTGAACATCGGATCAACACTGAGCCAGGAACGAAGCCTGTTAGGCAGAAAAGAAGACGCTATTCTCCTGAGAAGATTGAGATCATCCGGGCTGAAGTGAATAAGCTGCTACGGTCGGGATTTATCAGAGAAATCCACTATACTGAATGGGTTGCAAACCCAGTGGTGGTTTCCAAACCGGATGGGAAATGGCGAATGTGCATCGATTTTACCGATGTTAACAAAAGCTGTGAGTCAGATCCTTTCCCATTGCTGCACATCGACCGACTGGTAGATGCTGTTTCTGGTAGCACCATGATGATTACCATGGATGCTTATTCTGGATATCACCAGATCTTCTTGGCTGAGGAGGATCAGATGAAATCATCATTCATGACCGAAGATGGAGTCTACTGTTATGTGGTTATGCCATTCGGTCTCAAAAATGTTGGAGCAACATACCAAAGGATGGTCAACAAGATCTTTAGAGAGTTGATTGGCCATATGATGGAAGTGTATGTTGACGATATGATTGTAAAATCTATGAATGATGAAGACCACCTTTCTTATTTGTCTCGTTGTTTCGAAGTATGCCAAAAATATAAGCTCAAACTAAATTCAAACAAGTGCTGCTTCGGGATCCGAAGTGGAAAATTCTTAGGATATTATGTTTCAGAGAAAGGCATAGAGGTCAACCTTGAAAAGGTGCAAGGTATCATTGATATGCAACCTCCGAGAAACAAAAGAGAGTTTCAAAGGCTTACTGGCCGACTAGCCGCGCTGAGCAGGTTTATTTCGAATTCCACAGACTGGGCCTTACCTTTTTTCAGAGTGCTAAGAAAAGCAAGTCATATGGATTGGACCGAAGAATGCGATCGGGCCTTCTCCGAACTAAAGACTTATTTAAGCACTCCCCCGGTGATGGTAAGTCCAACTTGTGATGAACCTTTGGGGTTATATCTTGCGGTATCCAAAGTTGCCGTCAGCGTAGCTCTGGTGACCATACGAGATGACATTCATAGACCTGTCTATTATGTCAGTCATTCTCTAGTATCTGCTGAAACCAGGTATTCCACATTGGAGAAATTCATGCTACCTTTGAAGAAAGTTGTATCCAAGTTGAAGCATTATTTCGAAGGCCGAACGGTCTATGTTTATACGGATCAGCCTGTGAAAATACTCCTTAAACAGAAGGATTTGAATGAGAGATTGGCAAAATGGGCTATCAAACTCAGTGCTATGTATCTTGAATTCCTGCCCCGAAGGGCGATCAAAGCTCAGGTTCTAGCCGATTTTGTGGTTGAAATGACCCGATCGGCCATTTGTCTTAACCAAGAAGATGATCGATGGACGATCCACGTAGATGGATCAACCTTCGGGGGAAGAGGAGCGGGCATTACCCTGACAACGGTACAAGGTGATCTTATTCATTCCGCAGTCAAATTTTCCTTTGCTGGAACAAATAATGTGGTAGAATATGAGGCAGTATTGTCAGGAATGACCTTGGCTAGAAAAATGGGAGTTAGCAGAGTGCGAATGTTCTCAGACTTGAAGTTAATAGTGGAACAATTCGCAAGGAGATTTGAGACTCACGATCCGATGATGAGGTTGTATTGTGCTAAAGTTCTGGAGTTATCCAAGAAGTTCAATGAGTTCTCTCTTGACAATGTGCCACGAGAACAAAACAAGGTTGCCGATGCACTCGCCAGATTGGCTTCGGGCATACCCGACATAGAGCCGAGCACTATTTCGGTCCACGTTCACGACCGACCTTCGGTCGAGATTCCAGTGACCGAACAGTCTATTGAAGAGATCGGGGCTCTGTGTCATGAACTCCAGGGCTTGAATATTGGTACTACTGAATCCCCAGGAGAACCCAATTGGATGGACTCCTTCGTTAAATACCTCTCAAATGGATATCTCCCTGAAGATAAGTCTGAGGCCAGGAAAATAGAGGTCCGGGCTAAGAGATTCACCTTAGTCGACGGACGCTTGTTTAAAAAGAGTTTTGTGGGCCCGCTTCTGCGATGTTTATCTCCTATTGAGGCCGAAGCTGTCATGATTTATGTTCATGAAGGGATATGCGGCATTCATTCAGGGGCCCGATCTTTATACCACCGCATTATTAGAGCCGGGTATTTTTGGCCAACATTGCTCGCTGCGCCATATGCCAATACCACGCTCCACTCCCGCAATTGCCTGGGGCTCCAATATCGATTACCCCATTGCCTTGTCCATTTGACAGATGGGGGATTGATATCCTCGGACCTTTTCCTCGGTCCATAGGGCAAAGAAAATTTTGTATCGTAGCGGTGGAATATTATTCGAAGTGGATCGAAGCAGAAGCCGTAGCCATTATCTCAGAAAAAGTGGTCAAGCACTTTATATGGCGAAATATTGTGAGCCGTTTCGGGGTTACCGAGCGCTCGTATCAGACAATGAGACTCAGTTCCGTGGAAAGAACATACGGGATCTATGCACCAAGTTGGGCATCACCCAGCATTTCTCATCAGTGGCTCATCTCCAAACCAACGGGATTACGGAGGTATCTAACAAGGTCATCCTGAAGGGATTGAAAACCAAGTTAGAAGACTTTGGGGGTAAATGGCCCGAACACATCAATGAGGTCCTATGGGCATACCAACCACACCTCGCTCAACAACCCAGGAATCATCTTTCTCATTGGTGTATGGGACCGAAGCTGTTAGCCCGGTGGAGGTTGCCATCCGATCACCTCGGATCTCTCAATACGATGAGCATATGAATGGTGAAAGGAGGTTATTGGACCTCGAAATGATCGAAGAAAAGAGAGATGCAATCTATGCACGGATGCGTGCTTATCAGCGAACTATGGAACGGGCCCATAACAAACGAGTCCTCACAAGGGAATTCTTTGAAGGCGATCTCGTCCTCAGAAGCATTAGGGTGCAGAGGAACGTTGGAAAGCTGGACAAAAATTGGGAGGGACCGTATCGAATATCGAAGAAATTGGAATCAGGTGCGTATAAACTTGAAACATTGGATGGTATAGAGGTCCCCCGAACTTGGAATGCCATGAATTTACGGCGATATTTCTTATGAATCTTCGATTAATATGTTCGACTCAATGAAATACATTCTTTTAAACGTAAGTGGAAACAAGTAAGTACAAATACAAACTATTTCTAATGGAATGATGGACCGATCTTGAAGTATGGTGGAGTAGGACGAATCTGGACTGGTGACCGAAGCTTCTTGTCCGCAAGGCTCCCAAGTTGTAGTGCCCGCTCTGACGAGTCAGATGCTCCTGCACTTGCCCAGCCCCATGGATGAGTCGCCATTCTCCAAGAACTCATTACGAACTAAAACACTCCCTTCAACGGCATTCAGTCTTTAGGAATGGCCCTTTGTACCTATGACATCTGCTGCGATAAAAGGAATTGTAGTCAACATATCGAAACATAAGATCGGTCCTAATATAAAACGTATTATGAGCAAAGCTTGGCCAACAAAACCTAAGGGACTTTATTAGAACCGAGGTTCGGCCGAAGCTTGTAAAGACTCATATTAAACGTAGACTACGCCTATCCAATCAAGTGTTGACTCCAAGGACGGAATAAGAGTGACCCATACACCATGTCAAACGACCGATCGAATCAGAATTGATATGAATAAACCAAACATAATGTCTGGGACAGATGGTTAACACCCTGTAAGAGTCCCCGATCTTATACTTAGTGATTAAAACAACTTCGTTAAAGTAAGACTTATTAGTTTTGCTTAGAAGTTGGTTAGGTCACTTCGTTTTGGTGATTAAAATAATCAAAGCTCAAAAAGAAAAAAAAATTTATTGAATAAAGAGTAAGGCAGATACAAAGCAATGACTAGATCTAACTAATCTGCCCTTCCTCTTTATCTTCCACTTCGGGCTCCTGGGGTTCGGTCCGGGCCGCGAGCCGCTTCAACTCTTCCTCTTGATCGGCCACCTTCTGGTTGACCGCCTTCTCCATATCTTCAAAGAGATAGAAGAAATGGTCTTCTTCTAGAACATGTTCTTCCAAGGTCGGAATAACCTGAAACTTGCCATCTCTTTCGAGTGGCTCGATCATCTTCCATCGCTCGTCAGAAGGGGAAAGCCCGAACGTCTGGATAACTTGCTCTCGCATGTTATCCAGATATTTCGCAGTATAAACCCCGTGTATGTTATCCGCTAAAGCGAATAACAACGAGGACTGAGCGAACCCAGAACTGCTTCCCGAACCGAACATTCGGCCGAAGTGCGGGCCCTTGTCAACTCTTCCTCCAAGGTCGTCTTCTCTTCCTGGGCCCGAAGGAGAAGCTCATTCAGCTTATTCCTCTTCTCATGGGCCCGACCTTGGACTTCGTTGATTTCCGCGTCTTTGGCCCGCAGCTTGGCCTCCAGGTCAGCAATACGTCCCTGAGCTGTTTGCCCCGTCTTCTCCAGCTCAGAGACCTTGTCAGCTAAGAGTGAGACCTCCGTCGCGGCTCTTAGCAACTCATTGTCAAGGCGGTCACGGTCCTCCCGTACCGTGACCAACTCAGTATGCTTTATTTCAACTTGTTTTTTTGCAAGGTCAAGTTGATCTTAGACTTGTTGGGATACAACGCTACCACCTTGGTTCTTCTCCACGGTGATAGCAGTTGTGAAAGCTTTCCTCAACATCTGCATAAGACAAATATTCTTAAGTAAAAGTTCGGGTCTTCATGCCAAATGAAAATTACCTTTGTGGTGAGGTCGAGGAAGCCTTCAATGATTTCTTCCCCAGTCACGTCCGCCTGGACGTTCTCTGGGTTCTGCTCTCCATAAAAGCGGAAGTCCTTTAGGTAAGCTTCCTCCCCTTGCTGAACCTGTCCAGCAGGCCCAGAGCAACTCCCCAGTCGGAGTTGGTCTTCGGGCCCGATCCAGGCTCCTTCAAAACTATCCCCTTAATGGGGACCGGAGCGCCGTCCCCCTTTCTCAGCTCCTGCAGGGCTTCCGCTTCGGTCGCCCTCTTCCATTTTCCTAAGGGGACCGGCGGCATGGAGACGTTCACCTTGAGCTGAGGACCGGGGAGAACCTTCTCCACGGGAACGGCTCCCTGCAGCAACATAGTAATAGTTTTAGCACTAATGAAAGAGGTGTTACCGATTTGATAGAGGCTGGATAAGCTCAATGAACGAATCCGAGCCTTTATCACCTCCTCTACCACTCCAAATACCCGAAACGCAGGCCCGTCCCTAGATGAAGACTGCCCTGTGCAGCGAAGGGTCAGTGTGCCCGCGCCGGTTGTTTGGATCGGGGGGTCCCCNCTGTGTTCGGGGTATAACGAATGTGGTAAAATTCACACCTTTTTTAGTGAATTGCTCACTTGGGGAAAGATCTATCAAATGGAAAACTTTTTCACTTGCTCCGATAGACTGCATCAAAGACGACAAGTTATCACCGATCCACCATGTTGAATAGATAAGCCATTCGCTGTACAATATGAACTTCGTAAGCTGCTCTGCTGTTAAATGTCCATTCAGAATTGAAACTCCTCCGAAAATCACAGCAACCACCTAATGTTTCATTACGAATCTTTAGGTAATGACAAAAAAGTAGTAATTAGTCATTGAATGGCTTAAACCTGCGATGAGTGGTAAAGAGAATTGAAGCTGAAGTTCCAAACACCATAAGCAGCACTTTGTCGCAAGTTTATGCCGGCTAATTTATCGAGCCAATGCTCATATCTGCAAGCCGAAAAAATTTATTACATTAATGGTGATTACAAGTATTATGTACTAACTGAGAAAAAATACACGATGCAATTTCACCTTCGAAGTTCCTGTTGCTCTGTCCCGTAAACACGTACCGTTCGTATCAAAGAGAATGTCTCTTGAGAAACCTAGACAACGGAGAAGCAAAATTGTAGAGAAAGGGAAAAAGACATTCATGAGTGACTAGAGATGGCAATGAAATGTTCACTTGGTTTGCAGAAGCAGTAAACTCTTGAATTAGCTTGGCAGATTTTTTTTGGTACCTGTGCAAGTGAACTGAGAGTTGTTAAGCTACGAAATGATTTATTTTTCTCAAAGTAGATAAATAAATATGAACTTTACGAATCTCACCGGCCATATATAAGCATAATGGTAGAGAGAGAGATGCAAATTGCAAACACACAAAGTCCGAGGGGCAACGAAAGAATAAGCAAGTAAACCAAAGCACCTATTCCCTGGATAGGTGACAATATGAATACAAGAATGGTGCAAAATTTCATATATAAACTAAGAACCTGAAGAACGTTTCGACATATCAAGTTAAGGTCATTTCCGATGACACGTGAAACTTGTTGACAATCTGAGCCAAGCCTACTCGTCAAATCACCTACTGTTTCGGAGTCGAAAAAAGAGATATCCTACAAAAAACAAGATTTGAAATAGTATACAAAACTGTATTCACAACAAAAATCAAAGAGCATAAACCTGAAGAAGAAGAGTTGAATATAATCTCTCCCTGAGTCGTTTGACCTGAACAACAGCATCAATTAATATTACTTGAATAAACGTCTTTCGAAAGGGAAAGCAGATGATGAAAATGTTACCAAAATCATATTTGCAATGCTGAACAAGCAACCACGGAAACCACTGAAATATTAAAAACAGAAACTTTAACTTCATGTAAAAAGAATTTTAGTATGATTTGAAACGAAAGAGAGCAGAGTAATGGTCATACAAGATTTTAACCTGCATATCGCTGCAGATATACAAAGAATAACCAAAAGGCGAATATTGCGATGAAATAAGGCGACCGTACTACTTTGAGCACAAAAAATTGAAGCTGTAAGAAAATGTGGTATTGATATCTCTGCAACCTGAGACAAAAGAGTTCCAAATAAAATCAAAAGAAGCACTGCACATATAAGTACAGCAATTACAATAACAGTTTGAGAAAATGGCAAAATTTAAGGCATCGAATGCATCAAAATTTGGCGAAATAATCGAATTTTATCTACACCCCATTACTTGAATCTTTGCAAGAGCAGATACTATCAAATGAATTACTTAAATGGCTTAAGTTCAAATATCGTATCAAACCACACGGTACAAATAGTGATCAGCAAATAAAAGACGAAGCGCAAAATTTTAGCCATGAAGCCGACAAGAAACTCCAAGTACAAATGAAACATACCGCTGTCACAATGAGAACCACGAAAGCTGTGAAGATAAGCCATCGATCATGAGCCACCAGTTCCCACATTTTACCGAGCGCACGAAGAACAGTGACGGGTTTCGCCGAATACACATCCTCGATATCTTCCGACGAAAGCCTCCACCACTCTCCGCCGGGAAAGACTTCCCTAACGAACTTAATCCATCTATTGAGTTTGTCGAGTATCTCAGTTCTCTCAACAGAATCGTCGTCTCCCGTGCGTAAAGGGTACCCATTAACTGAAGCCGCTTTAAAAGGAGCGAGGTACCGTAATCTTTTACCAGTATTGTAAACCAAAAACTGGGTATTTTGTTGGCTGTAATGGGTACTAAAAGAACGGATTTTTGATGGAAAATCTTCTCTCCCAAAGCGAAACGCGGCGAGGGGATGGGGATTGCAGAGAGAAAAAGCCATTAATGATGTAACGAATATCTTCAAGAAGGAGTGCTGATTCTCCCCATCTCTGGTCTAAAATGCTTCACTAGCACCACCCAAGGACGAGTTTGATGTTAAGATAACAATTTTATTGTCTGAACAGTAATTTATAGGGAACCCCATTTATATTATCGATTTTATTAACGTTTTGATTTTTGTCATCATTCACGATGAAGAATTGCCTGTGGTAGTTTTTTGGAAAACGGAGATGGTCAATTGGGAATTGAGATGGACAATCGTGAATCTCAATCAATTAATCAGATTGAGACCATCGTCTTCTGCCATATTATTCCATAAAATCCGATCCGTTAAACCTGATCTCTTATCATAATTTATGTATTAACATTAACCCATTAACTTCAATCGATCGACGCTGTCGATCATCGAGGGAAGTTGACTTTATCATAATTTATATGCGGTCACCAATCGTCAAAACTCTTTCCGATCGACAGGTGCCCTTTCCAATTCTACCAACTCTGCCCAACGTGTCAGACTGGTTCCATCGCCGACCTAGAAACCTATGCTGAATTCAAAAAGTCACGATCTGAACCGTCTACGTGGCACAATCCTAAGCGTTGATTCCAAACAAAACCCTCGTCGTCGTTATTTTCCCGATTGCGCCCTCAAAACTTCCTTGCTTTCCGATTCTCTGGCGATATCCGACTAACTTTCAACCAACTCCGACGACTACTCTCCTCATTCTCAACTTACTCATAATCATCCATGTTTTTCTTCTTACCTCGATTATGTAACCTTCATCTTGATTTTATTTCTTTTTCATTTTTAAACACGTTTTTCGCTACTGTTCCGGTGATTTTTCTACAATTTCACACAATTTCCCAGCGGTTTCTGCATACTTTTTTACGATATTTTGAGTCTTAAGGATGATTTTCCTTTTCAGATGGCTCCTTCTCTGAATGTTGACTCTGTTCGTGAGAAATACGGTTTTCCTGGGGAATACCAATGGGAAGCAGGAGAGCCTTGGTCCGAACCGTGGCCCGCTGCGGGCTGATCGTCACTGGATAATACTGTGCCAGTGACGATTTCTGCTCTAAAGAAGGGGTTGAGGTTTCCCTTGACCCATTTGTCGTTGAACTGTGTGGGCCTTAACGATGCCCGTTTTTGTAGTGATTCCAAGCAACTACTTCGTAATCGTCGCCTTCATTCACTATTGCGACGCTGCTAAGATCGCCCCAACCGTCACCAAGTTCATGACAATCTACAAGGTGATGTGGCGATCAAATCGCTGAAGAAAGGAATAAAGGTATAGAAGACAGAAATAAAGCCGCTCGACTAGAGGGGGAGCTAGCCGAAGCAACACGTCAAGTGAAAGAACTCATTCACATTCAAGAGGAGAACAAGACTTTGAAAAACAAAGTGGATGTGATCACCTAGGAATTATCTTGTTCGGCTAAAGAAACTCAAACAGAGATAGCAAGGAGAAACGAAGCTAAAACTCAGCGCGATCTCTTTGTAGTTAAGCTGGATGCCGAACAGAAGAATGTCGATCTTGTCGCTAAAGCACTTAAATATGTCGAGGAGGAATACCGCCACATACTTGAAGTTCAAAAAGATAAAGTCCAACATTTTATGAACTCTGCAGATGACGTTCTCCATCATATCACCAAGAAGTGCTCGGAATATGACGATCGGATCACTATTCTCCAGGAAGCGATCGACAAGCATAAAGAAGACAAATCCTCACTTCTGGATCGGTTCGTCGTCTCACCAACATTCAAAAACCTAGCGACGACCTACTCCCTCGGATTGGTGGAAGAGCAGAAGAACATTATAAAGCAATAGATCGTCAACATTTTTGAGCTCAACCCAAACTCCGAGGACTGGGAATGTGTCGATCTCTTGACTTTTGATGGGGAGTTAATCCTCGCTCACTAATTGAAGCATACGATACCAATCCAGAATTTCATCCTCATGCCGATCGGTTAGAAACGCTTGTCATGGATAGCTTAGGAGCCTTGTCTTTTGACTCTTCATCCTCTTGAACGTACTTGTGTAACTTGTACATTTTCTTATATTCAATTTGTCTTGCTTTAATAATGCTTCAACAATAATAACTTCGATCGACATAACTAATTGCCTCAATAAAAATAACTCTGATCGACATAACCAATTGCCTCAATGAGCAATGCATGAAGCACCGATCGCCCCACAAAACTAACAGCAAGTCGTTAAGTGTCATAGTTCATACCGATCGACAAAAACATTCCTTCTAGAATTTCAGTCCATAATTTCAGAATTTTGTCTAAGTGTCAACTTTTCATCGATCATCCAAGTATCATCCACATATTATATTTGACGATCATAATATCAATCATGGGGTAGAGTAAAATAACGCAGTGGGTAATTTATCGATAGTAGCCCCTGGAATATATGTCTAGATTCTAAAACATATGTGTCACCTCTAATTCCCACTAGTTGAAACTATGTGTATTGACGATGCTGATCAGTCTAAAGAAAATTTAATCTTTGTATGCCTCTCTGAAATCAGAGGAATTTCACCTGTTGCCTTAAAAGTGAAGTTATGTCGAAGAGGTTTCCCGAAAAGGAACGTTCGACACAAATCACAGCCGAAGAGGTTTCTTGAGGAGGAACGTTCGATACAAATCACATCCAAAGAGGTTTCCTGAGAAGGAACGTTCGACACAAATCACAGCCGAATAGGTTTCCTGAGAAGGAACGTTAAACCATACCCATGCAATGGATGTTCGATCGACTAGGAGTCAACGACAATGGGGAATGCAAAGACTAGACTTTCGAGGTTATTAGTGATAGACACATTCGGATCTATCGATGAGATTTAACCGAAGAGGTCACTGGGAATATGACGTTCGGCCCTTGAGATGCACAATGATGCATGAGTGTTGTCGGAAGTCACGTTGTGTTTATCAAAGGCAACAAGTAATTGTAAGAGAGGCTAATAGCGTTTTAATTTATTCAAATTGAAAGGATTTAAAGTTTTTTCAAAATCGATCAACACACACACAGTAGTAGAAAATGTTACCCCAACCATGGATGATAAATTCTCAGATGATCAACATTCCAAGATCGTGGGAATTCCTCCCCATCCAACGTCTCCAGTCTGTAAGCTCCTTCAAATAATATATCCTTAATTCTATAAAGGGCTTCCCAACGACGATCAAGTTTGACAAGATTTTTCTAGGCCTCCACACTTCGAATGACCAAGTCTCCTTTCATAAAAGATCAGGGACTCACCATTTTATTATAGCATTTTTCCACAGTATGACGATACCTCAATAGTTGATTATAGATATTCTCATGCTTTTCTTCAACAAAATCCAAATCCATTTTCCTCAATTCGTCATTTTGCTTCTCAGAGTACATGACCACCCTTTGTGTTTTTAAAACATTTTCAACTAGTACCAAAGCTTTCGATCCATAAACTAACGATAAAGGGGTCTTACATGTGGTATGGGTCGGAATTGTTCGATATGCCAATAAAACTTCTTGTAGTCGATCGGGCCAAATGCCACATTTTTCTTCCATCTTTCTCTTTATTCCCTTGACAATCGCACGATTGGACACCTCTGTTAGACAATTCGTCTTAGAATATGAAACTGAAGAAAACATCTGTTTGATTCCAAGCTCATCGCACATATTCTGAACCTTCCTTCCCGTAAATTGTGTGCCGTTATCTGACACTAACACCCTTTGTATTCCAAATCTCGAAATAATATTTTTCCAAATGACCTTTTCACCGCATCCTCCGTAATTGATGAGACAAGTTCAGCTTCAACCCATTTGGAAAAATACTCCACAACGAGGATACAAAACTTCATTTGATTTACGGATCGAGGAAATGAACCCAAAATGTCGATCCCCCACCTATCAAAAGGACAAGGAAGTGGGGTGGAATTTAACTCTTAACCTAGTTGTCGATGATAATTAGCATGATATTGACACGGTTGACACTTCTTAACAAAGTCCTTCACATCAGCCATCATGGTGGGCCAAAAGAAACCCAATCGTCTGATTTTGAGGACTAGTGATCTTGCTCCTAAATGATTTCCACATATTCTTTCATGCACCTCACTAAGTGCCGATGGTGCTTCTAAAGGGTGGAGGCATCTCAACAACGGCCCGTCAAAAGACTGTTTGTACAAGACTTGGTCCCGAAGAACGAAGCTCGACGCCCTTGATTCCAAACGTTGTCGCTCGTTTCTTTCTTGAGGGAGTTCGCCTGTCGTCAAAAAGTTTATAAGTGATTGCATCCAAGTAGCTGTGGGTTCATCATTGACATTCCCAACTATTTGCCCTTCGACACTCTCAGGATCCATCGATCGTGACGAAAGTTGCAAGTCGATCGCCGGCTTTGTATGCATAAAAACTTGAATGGTTCCATCTTGCAAACCTGTAAAACTTACTGCCGGGCATGCCAACGCATCAGCCTCCTGATTTTCTTCCCTGGGCACATGCGACAACACAAAGGACTTCAAAGATTTCACAATTTTAACTACTTTTTTCCTATATGGTTGCATGGCAGGCTCATGGGTTTCGAAGGTTCCAGCAACTTGCTCAGCGACCAACTTAGAATCCGTAAAACCACGGATATGCATTAATCTAATATCCAAAGCAAGGCAAATTCCAGCAATCAGCGCCTCATATTCTGCAACATTATTAGAACAATGGAAAGAAAGCTTCACTACCGTATTTATATGCTCTACTCGGGAAGTGATAAAACGAATTCCAACTCAAATCCCACCTTGTGTGGACCCATCGACAAACATGTCCTAGAAGCTCATGTTCAGTGACCACTGAGGACCTCGTCATCTCGACCACAAAATTTGCCAAAACTTGAGCTTTGATTGTCATTCGAGGCACAAACTTCAGATTCATTGCGCTAAGTTAAATAGCGCATTTGGACAATCTTGTAGTTGTATCCAATTTGGACAAAACAACTTCCAAAGGTTGTCCGTAAAAACATCAATAAGGCGGCCCTCAAAATAGTGTATCAGTTTAACTGAAGTCTTCTTTAAAGTTAAGACAAATTTTTCAATGTTGGTGTACTTTGTCTCTACCGGAAGCAAACTGTGACTAACATAATACACCAGTCGATGCATCACATTACCGATCGTTACCAAAGCAGCGCTGACTGCGACGGTTGAGATTGTCAATTAAAGGCCCAGAGGTTCGTCGGACTCACTAACAGAGGCGGGTTTGACAGATACTTCTTTAAATCGTCGAACGCCCTCTCACATTCTTCGTCCAATTCCTAATTGTTACCCTATAGAAGGACTTTGAAGAACGGCAAAGCTCGATCGGCAAACCAAGAAATAAATCGGTTCAAGGCAGCCAATCGACCAGTTAGGCTTTGAAATTCCTTTTTTGTTCTGGGAGGGGTCATGTCGATGATGGCTTTTGTTTTCTCTAGGTTTGCATGTATTCCTCTTTCAGAAACGTAGTGCCTCAGAAACTTCCCGCTACGAATGCCGAAACAACATTTAGAAGGATTGAGCTTTAATTGGTATTTTTGACACACTTCAAAACACCTCGACAAATAGGAAATATGGTCCTCATTATTCATCGACTTAACAATCATGTCGTCCACATACACTTCCATTTCTTTTCCTATCAAATCTTTAAATATTAATTAACTAAATGTTGGTAAGTATCCACAGCGTTCTTCAATCCGAACGACAACGCAGTATAGCAGAATACATCACTTGGCGTCACAAACGAAGACTTATTCTAATCCTCATTAGCAATAAAAATTTGGTGATATCCCGAGTAAGCATCCATGGTACTCATCAGTGTGCTCCAGGCAACAGTGTCGACCATCCTGTCAATGTGTGGAAGTTGGTATGGATTGGACTCACATAATATATTTAGCCCTTTGTAGTCGACACACATTCGTCATTTTCCTCCTGCTTTTGGCACCACCACAGGATTGGCCACTCACTCGGAATATTTGATTTCCTTTACGTTCGCGGCAGCCACCAATTTTGCAGTTTCCTGCCCAATAATTTTCACACCTGTGGTAAAATACGATGCAATTTTTGTCTTACCGGTCGAGCGTCAGGATGACTATTAATATGATGCTCCATCACTGCTCTGTCTATCCCCCTAAAATCCTTTGGACTCTAAGCAAAAACCTCCACATTATCCTGTAACAGTTTAATCAACTCATTCTCAAATGGTGGAGTAAGGTCCAAACCGATTAGAGTGATCTTCTCCATATCTCCAGGAATAAGTTCCACAACTTTAAACCCAGTCGGCTCCATAGCCCTTCTTGGCTCTCGCAAATCTTCAATAGCATGCACTCTAGATCGATAAGCAGAAACATAACATAAACGAGCATTAGCTTGATCGACACTTATAGTCACTATCTCTGCAGCGGTCGGAAATTTGAGATTTAAGTGAACCGTCGAAGGCACATCTTCAAATGCGTTGAGCCTCGAACGTCTCAAAATCACATTGTATGACATGTCGATGTCCATGGCCACATACTCCAACATTTCCGATCGAGATTTTTCTCCAATCCTAAGCGTAGTCGGTAAAATTATCTTTCCCAGGGGGGGTGACCGATCGCTGGTCAAAGGACCACAAAGTAATTGCTATAGGTTGTAATTCGGCCGCGCTGAGACCCATGGGGTCGATCACTCCCTTAGAAACAAATATTACAAGAACTCTCTTGATCGACCAAAATCTGATGTACCCTACGATTGGCAATAACAACAGTTATGACGATAGGATCATTCTGGGGTTCTAAGATATCTTCCTTGTCATTGTTGTCAAACGTAATATCAGTCTTAAGCAATTTCCGAGCCTCATTAATCGACATGACTTATGATGAATTCAATATTTTCCTGGCATGGCACTTCCTTCCTTTTTGGGACACATCCCAACGATCGCCACAAAAAATCACAAAAATTTCCAGAAACATCATGTTGTTATCTACAGAATTGACATTTTCCGGGTTAGTCCTTTCAGTTGGTGGGTTTTCCGGCGGTGGTGGGAGAGTTTCCGGAGCAGGGGATCGTCGGTTGTCCCGTCGATCGTTCTCATACCAATCATTCAGTCAATCATTTCACCGTCTCCCACCTTGGTAACCACGTCGACCTTTCCTTAGTTGCCCTTGATAGTTCTGCCAAGGTCGGTCGTTCCATTCGTCATTTCTCTGACAAGAAGCATAGCGACGATCGTCATCCCTTTCACCTCTGCTCTATTCCGATTCATTTTCAGGGGTTTGCCTCTCTCGTATTCAGCACTCCTTCTTTCACCAATTCTTTGATACGATTTCCCAAAACGTTGCATTCAGTTGTTGAGTGATCAGTAGTTTTATGTAACTCACAGTATACCCTTTGACTCACAATATCCGTGCCCCGGGTTTAGCAGGAATTCACTTCCCTCTATCTTTTATCCGAGGGATGGACTTTCTTCTCTCTGGGCTTTGAGAAAACATATTCCTTTTTTCCAGTAAAGTGCAGTCATAGTTTCTTCCACCTTTATATACTTGTTAATATTTGGATCAGTTAACCCAAAGAGGTAGGTGGATTCTTGATGAGACTAGTAGAAAGGCCACACGGCCCTAGCATCTGCTGCAGTATGTCCAGCTTTTCATTGAGATCCATTTTGATCCCTTTCCCTAGTCGCTACATAATTAAACTTCTCGTTGAACTGTCTCAAAGTGGTTTTTCCCGGAGTATATCTTAGAGCATAAAGTTCAGCTTTGCTCCTAGGGGGACCCACATTGGGAGCGAATTGTTGTGTGAACAGTATGGAAAAATCTTCAAAAGAACGTACCAATTCCGAAGGAAGATTCTTGAACCACTATTTGGCGTCCTTTTGAAAAATGGCCACAAATATCTTACATCGGATGGTGGTCCAAGGGGTCTCCAGAGCCACTGAACGTCAGTATCCTATCTGGTGCTCAGAACTATCGTTCAGGTATAGCTTTCATGATATACTCCGAGAATGGATGCAAAAGCAACTGAAGTAGGCTGGAAACCCCATTATATGCGCTTGGATTCTGATAAGTATCCCTCCAAATCTAATAAAAAATCTTTTCCAACATCTCTCTTGATAGGTTGACCCATTGCCTCATGGAAGAAACCTAGTCGACAATCGATATCTATCCCCGGTCGTCGCCTTTTTATTGAGTCCAGTTCCGCCACCAATTCGTCAAAGTGAGCTTGGTCTCGATAGGCCGCCGGTCATGGCAACTCGTTATGAGGTTATCGACCGAGAATCTCCTCTTCGTCTGAACTTTGGTTTTCATGTCGATGGTCCTCCGCGTATGTTGCAATTTGATTATCGTCTGGAGGATTCTGAAGGTGTGGTTGGGCAACATATTTCTGTCCTGAGGCCAGAATCGATTGCCGAAGGTCTCCTACTATTTCTTCCACCATTTTTCGCAGGGACTACGGGTTGATGGTGATCACGTCTCTCCCAGCAATACTGTTATGCGACTCCTGCTGGTGAGCTTCCATTGCCTCCACAGATTCTGGGTTTTCCATAACGCATAAAAAACTATCAGGTAAAGCTTTTCAGTAGGTTTACCAGATCGATCCCCACGGACGACGCCAAATGTTAAGAGTAAAATTCAACTCTTTAGTATTTATATTTTTAGTGAGAATAACCGTTGGTGTTCGGTTGAGAAAGCCAAGAAATTGTACGTGGAAACCCGAAAACGGAGAGGAAAACTCATGGGGTACCAAACCTAGGAATAAATTCACTATGAAAGCAAGTGTTGTAGGTAGAGGAGAGAACTTATCTTCCTCACTGTCTTCTGCACCTTTTATAGAGGCGATGATACAAATTTAAAAATACAAAATCTAATCGTAATCTTCTACACATCACATCAGCCCCCCTCCAGTTGATTTATATGACTTTTACCTTTGGAATTGGTGGCGCAACTGTTGTTGACATTAATCACCAACTATTGTCGACCATGTAACCATTTACCGATCGGATACTTGAACGCTGATCTGATGCTGATGATCCCGATCGGCCGTGGCGATCATCTGACTTCATCATGAGGCAAATGTCGATCGAAGGCAATTGAAAAAATATACCGATCGACTTCTGCCATACTATTCCATAAAAACCGATCCGCTAAACCTGATCCGCTATCATAATTTATGCATTAACAGATAGATAATATTGTAGAATATTCGGTAGAATATTTACTAAATTATTTTCTAGTATGGACTCTATAAATAGTGAGACTTATATATACAATTGTATCAATCAATCAAATGTTTAACATATTGTACCCTATTATTCTTGTGATAGTGAGTTCACAATAAATGTTTATTGATCTCGTGGTTTTCCCGATTTTGGGTTTCCACGCTAAATCTTGTGTCTTCTACTTTTCTTCATTTACGTAATGTTCTCATCGCATCAATTCGATCAGGCTATGGATTAAGGGAATTCTTTCTTCTTCACAGGAGGAGGGAATTTTCTCAATAATTGGTGGTGACTGTGGAGTGGTGATAGATCGTGGCGATAGGTATTACTGAACGATCTCGAAGATGTTTGATGGCAACAACTAAGGAAGATGTCGATTGAAGAAACTTTACGACGATATGATCTCGCAGCGGCTCTAAAGAATGATAAAACGAAAGAGATGAAGGATGCCGAGTGGTCGAGAATCGACGAAAGGACTCTTTGGTTTGTGGTGGAAACTTTAAAGACAAACGTTGCCTTTAATGTTTTTAATAAAACTACTATGTACGGGTTGATGAAAGCGATTGAGGATATGTACGCAAAGCCTATATCAACAAATTTAGTGCACATTGCAAGGAAACTTTACACCTTGAAGATAGCCGAATGTGGTTCCATTTCCAAACACTTAAATGAGTTCAATAATCTTGTCAAACTACTTGCATCGATGGATCACGAAATAAATGATGATCAACTATTAGTTCTTTTACTTGGAACATTGCCGAACAGTTGGGGACCACGGTCAACGTGATCAGTAGCCAATCTGGAAAGTTAAAGTTTATCGACGTGCGGGATCAGTTGATCAGTGAGGAAGTGTGGAGATCCAATCAGGATTGCAATAACGTGATGCTTTGCCAACAAAGTCAAATCGGTATAATAACTAATGGGGTAAGGGGAGGACGTGATGGTGATGACTATAGAGATGATCGGTCGAAGGGAAAGATTCGAGGGAAGTCTAAGTCACGTGGTGAACCAGAATGTTGGAATTGCCGAAAGAGGGTGCACTTGAAGCGAGAGTACAAGGAGAAAAGAAGGGATGGATTGATGTCGGTTGACGAGATGGATGATGTACTAGTTGTGTCAATTGAGAGTCTGATTGAGTAATGTGTATTTGATTTGGGAGCATCGTTTCACATCTCATCCGATACAGATGCGTTCGTTAATTTTGCTGACAGAAATCACAGAAAAGTCTACTTTGTGGATGGGAAAGCACTTAAAATTACCGATCGATGTGTCATACCGATCACCTATAACGGTCAAAGTTGGATGTTAGAGTTTGTAATACATATATGGAAGATGGTCAAGGATATAGAAATAAAATATTGTATAATATTCGATTGAATATTTTCTAGATTAAATTCAGGTCTTGACTCTATAAATAGTTAGCCTCATGAACACAATATATCAATCATTCAAAGGTGTAATATATTGTACTTTATTCTTCTTGTGAGTTCACAATCGATATTTATTGATCACATGATTTTCCAGGATTTGGATTTCACCCTAATTCTTGCGTCTTTTATTTTTCTTCATTTACGTGGTGTTTTCATCCCATTAATTTGATCCGACCCGGATAACGGGAATTCATTTCTTCTCCGGAGGAGGGAATTTTCCCAATAGATTTGTGCAAATGAAATTCACTGCGGATTGACCGACCCTAAAACATGAATTAGACGATGATTCGGAAACAAGCAAATTCACTGTGGAAATTAAACCCCAAACTCAAATTCACCACGGAAATCGTGATCAAGGGCGTTTTCGTCACGAATTGACATCAGATCTTGGAGGAGGAGCCTAGAAGTGAAATTTGATTCCATCAAAGCCAGGGTCGCCGCATGTTATGTCACTTTGCATTTTGCTTGCTGATGATTCAACAGTACCTAGCAGCTGCGATACCATATTTTGTAGGAGTATTTGCTTAAATGTTGTGATATTATGAGTTGAAGTTGAGCATTAAACTCTCTTCCGCTGAAGCTATTGTGATAATTGAAGGAATTTGTCATGCATAAACTTAAGGTTTGTTCACTTCTATTCTTAGCTCTCAATGGAAGAGATCTAGAAAACACCAGTTCAATCATAAAATTTTTCAAACTTCTAATAGAACTAAATATAAAAGAAGAAAATTATGAACACATAACAACCGACACAACATTTAACAAAAACATCAAAATATTAAAATGGATTGAATTTAGAGGATATGCAAAGATTTTGTACTTCTTTTTTTATCTTAGTGACTATCTTCCGAGCTTCTGCTTCCATGTATCCATGTTTCAGCCTTCCTAATTTATCATAAATTTCAATTGATTTATTGTTTCATGTAATTCAAATACATGATTTCATGATTAATTTACTATTCTTGGTGTATTTAATCTAATGAAAACAAAACGTAAATGAAGAAAATATAAAAGACGCAAATTTAGCATAGAAACAACAATTGTGAAAAAACCACGTTACCCATAACACTCAATCTCGAATTTGCTATCACAATAAGAATACTAAACAATATGTTACAAATATAATTTGTCTATTCTATCTATTTATAAGGTTCATACTAATATCTAACTAATCTAAATCTTACCTTATATTTTACAATATGTACAGTATCTTCTAAATATACTCCTACTTATCTTTCATATATGTGACAAAAAGATATATTGTCTTATATTCCATTGGTTATTTCAGGAAATAAAATTTCTCCTTTGACACTCTCAAATCTTGATCTAAGTATAATCCGACTGATATAAAGTAGACTCACCAAAATCAATCGATCGGTATCATTTTTAGTCAACAGGACTGATAAGACAATCGACATCAACTCTTCATATTATGTTTCTAGCGGTCGGTTTTTCACACCGATTGACATTAAACCATAGGTACCTCTGGTCGGTCAAGACTACCGACCAAACCGAGTTTTCCGAAATAAGTGTAGTTGATTTCCTCACATCAAGTTTTCGATGCTCAAATCTTCTTTGGAACACAAGACACTATTGAAAAATATAAATAATACTTAAGACAACAAAATATTTTACACCGAAGATATTATGTGAAACCCCATCTACATCTTGTATATACACCATCTCGTTGACATTTGCGCAAACTCTAATTAATCTCATCTCTTTAAATATTCTAGGCATCAACCGAGGACCAACTCTTCCCATGTCTTCTTAAGCACACCACTTCCTACAAAATGTAGATCGGTTATACTCGAATAATAGAATTTCGGTTAAAATATTTAAAACTTATCATTTCTAAAAATAATTTCTTGAAACTTATCTCTTTGACGCTCGTTTGAAATCCTAATGTAAAACATCGTAAAGACGCACTTTAAAACTTTAATTATTTTTTCATGTGTGTTTATCTTGCTGGATTTTACATGCCCCATGATATTTCCCTCCTAAGCAGACCTCTCCTTGAGGGCTGGATGTCAAAGTGCCATTACCGCTTTTTCGCATGTCTGAGACCATGTCTCTCCCAAGTCGACCTTTCCTTGAGGAACAAATTTTCGATTCCTACATATTATCCTATATTGAAAGAAGTAGAGAATATTTCTAGTTTCTCTTAACTTAGATTTCACTTCTTAAACTTCTCTCCTCGCTTTCATCCCCCCTTTTCATCATTACTTCTTCTACTAGACACTATGAGTATTAACTTTCTATTGGCCTATGTTACCTTTTTCCGTGTTCATCACATATATGGTATTGTTTCGAAGGGGAAGAACGATGCTGGGGACGAGGAGATTGTATTATATAGCAATCCGAACAACAAAATGTACCCTTGGAAAAGGAGGATTCCCTTCGTGAATGAGAATCTTGCTTTGGTTGGATCAGGGTATCAGAGGAGGAAAGTATTGGTGTCCACTACTTGATTAGCCTAGCATGGTAAACTTGATCGATCTTGCTTTAATACTTCACAACGGGGTTTTAGCCTGCTTTCCCCTTGAGGACCAGCGTTTGAGGTGCATTGATCTCTTGAAGGGAAATAGATTAATGAGAACATGTGTCAGTCAGTTTTCCTGCCTCTAGCAGCAACTTCATCAAGCCCCATATCACCCTCATATTTTTTGTACCTAAGATTATTAAATTTTTGTCATTTCAAATTCTATATATTTTCTTGTTTAATCTAAGAAAAAATATCTACCTCCATACTCCAAAGGTTGGCTTCTTATTCCCGTGCCGAAAGGGAACAAGAAAGGGACCCTGCTCCTACTCAGGTATAACATTACGTATTTAAACGAGATAAACAATTCATTACTATTGCTTTCCTTGTAGCTTGCTATGGATTTGACCCCGGATGGGTAAATCCTTGGGTCGGACTTCTGCTCACCGAGTGCATGTGGTACCGCAATATTACACTATTCCTCTATTCGATTTGTTTTGAATCAGGTGCAATTCTCCAATTAGAAAGAATTTGATAAATTTACTCATGCAGAGCTCTATTGGGATAGAATAGGTTCATCTGACCTCGCAAGTTGTGGGAACAATGTTGTGGTCTTGATCACCCCTTGGGGGAAGGATAAGAAAAAGATGGTAGAGGAAGACTCTTCCTATCGGAGCGTGCCTAAGAAATCCAAGTAGGTTGTTCTAGTTATCCAATCAAATAAGGCTCTCACTATCTTTGGGCCAACGTTACTATGAAAACCCCGACTTGTCCTCAACTCCATTGAGGAGTTTATGAGCATTTTGGGATTGAACATGGACTTCTTGCAATACGGGACCAGGATGTAAGATATGTCTGCTAAGAGTATAAATATTTTGATAAGTTATTAGTGTCCGTTGAATAGGAACCCTAGAAACACAAGTTGGATACTCCAACTTTGCATCGTGTTAGACCTTCATGGAGGACATAACATATGTATGAGTTTTCAGTATTATTACCAACTTCTAAATCGGTCATTATTAACATCTGTCCTTCTTTATTCACAAACGCTCCAAAAACACTCTTTCTCTATTAACATCGTCCATTCATCATGCCCAAAATATCTCTTTGGTCCTTGAATACTTTTAGCAACAACTTGATTTAGCCCAAAAGAAGGTTTTAAATCAAGCATGAATAATTGAATGATATAATCTTGGGAGCGTGATTCAACTAAGGCAAAGCTTTCCTTAGTGACTTCAAAGAGCGCTGACCAAGATATTCACATAAAACAGCTGACTCAAGAATTTACTCAAGTGCAACGGTCATGGGAATTGGGAGAGGAAGGTGTTAGCTTTTAATGAAATTTACGATTCGTTTTACCGATTAAACTTAGCAAAAAGTCAGATGCGGAATGGGAAAAAGAACACAGAAATTTTACGTGGAACCCGAGTACCGGGAGAAAACCACAAACCACCTCCTGGTCAATCTACTATCACGAAAATAACAAAAAGATTACAGTCACAAGAACTATCGAGTTCTTGTGCAACTTAAATCAAACACACAGACAAAATGTTCTAAACCCAGAACTGCTCCCGTGCTCCTCTGCTATTTTCTGATAATTCTGAGATGATGATCCCGCATTAAAGCGGTTGACACCCATTATATAATGGTTGCAGGTGGGCTTTAGGGTTAAAGCCCACTAATCTTTGTCGACCCTTCTCAGTGCACCCTCTTCGGCTGATCGACCGTCACCGAAGCTTTACCACTCTCAAGACTAGTACCGATCGTTATCTTAGGCGACCCTGCTCAATTAATGCCGATCGACACATGTCAATCAGCCATTGATGAAGCCTGTTACAGAGTTGGGAAGGTGATGATCGTCATCTTCTTCTCAAAGGTGACGATCGGACCCAACTCCTACCAAATCCTAGAAGTGTCGATCGACACTTTCCTCCCAAAGATGTCCATCACTTCCTTCTTCCCAAATTCACGATCGGCACCCAACAGAAGGATGATCTACTCAGACAAGCAACACAAACAAGGGAGGAAGTGATCTAAGAAGACCTTATGGACTTTGCCTAGTCACCCATTTTGTTTGCGTTATCTGATGATGTGTTGTACTGATTTGTCGTTTCCCATTTCTTGGATATCCACCTGGACCAGATCCAATGGCCTTTTACACTCAACCTAATAGATTAGCAATAGCAAAAGATCCATCTGGACCGATCAACATTACCACTTCATGTTAGATTTTCTCCGGTCGGTAATACTCTACATCGTACCCTTCGATTATCACCCGACCATTATTCTAATGCGGTCAAGCCATTTGCCTTCTAAATCTTCCAATTTTGTGCATAATTCCCAAAGAATGACTTTGTTGGAGACTTCAAGTCCAATTGTTTGTGGATGAACTATTGAAAAGGAACGTTGTTCGATCCTAAAATCAAAACACAAGGATCGAACCTTACCACCGTTGAAGGTTGAATTGTCAAATACTAGAACATTAGATAACCCAAAGCGAATTACGATGTTGGTTGTGTAGAAAGAAGAGTTTGGAATTATTTAGGAGATTTGATTATCTAAAAATATGATAGCATCCTTACTACATGTAAAATTCATAATATATTATATTAAATAAATAACACAAGAATACACACACAAACCTTTGGCATCAACATGGAACAAGGAGTCCATAATTCTTATTGCAAATTACTATTTTTTTAAAAAATTACTCATTAAAATCCACAAATTCCACCATTTAACGAGTTCTTCGTTCATTTGTTTTCATTCAGCATTCATTTTTCGTGGAATCCTCTTCGCCTCCCCACGCCTTGATCCTCTGCACAGCCGCAGAAGCCTGCATCACCCATTGATCATCAGCTTCTTTAATATAATACATAAAAGAATAAATTCATTAAATTAACTCACCTCTTTTTCCCAATTGGTTCGGTGAACGATAAGAAACAGAATCACAGTTTGTAGAACTGTTCCCGAAACCATCCCGTACCATATTCCCTGATAAAATGAAATGCATACTCAAATTAATGAATCAATCAATTAACATCTCAAATCTAATGTTCGATCATATTGTTTGAACTTACATTGACACCGAGATTCATTGCATAGCCCAAGATAAGGCCTAAGGGAACTCCAAAGAGGTAATAGCATGCAATGTTCACGTAAGCTACCAAAGCTTGCCATCCAGCTCCAATGGCGACCCCTACAACATTTACATCACTCATAAGCTACAATAAAAGAGAAATATATGAGAAAATATGGTACCAGAGAGAGCGGGTTGAATGTTATTGACAACGATGCAGAAAGCAAGAAGAGGAGTGAGTTCATGGACAATTTGAATCACTTCCTTACTGTCTGAGAACAGGTAAGGATACTGCTTGTAGAAGATAAGGAGAAGTATAGAGATGATGAGGCCCAGAATGAAGGACCATGCAACTACGACCAAAACTGAGAATTTCGCTGTCCTAGGATGTGAAGCTCCGAGCTCATTCGATACTCTCACACTACAATCACAAACTTATTTTGAGAATAAGTACATCATACAGAAATATGTTCTCTCATGCTACTGCAATACCATAACCACACCACAAACTCATTCCCAAAATATATACACCATACACAATATATTCTTCTTAAAAATTCATATCCCACATCACATATATAACTATAAATATCCTATTTATAAGACTAGTGATATATTGGTTTAATTTAATCTTTTCAATAAAATTTACTTGCCTTATGGATTGAAGTATGCATATATTCTCTAGACACATTGGATCCTAGATTTTACATTGTATCAAAGCATTAAAATAAGTTTCGAGAGATCTATCATAGTTTATTTTTAAAAAAACTATCGTAAAAGATGCAGGTTTAGGCAACAAAATCGATCGACTTATAACGAACACTATGAATTTTTAAAACAAATTAAAAATTGAAACAAAACTGAATCGGATTAAGACTACTTCAACTTGAGAGGAATGAGAATATATACTCACTTCATATGTATAACTAGAAATGTTGTAGTTTGTAAAAGTAGTGATATCATAACTACACGATATGCCAATTAGATCATTAATTTCTATAGTCTCTCATGCTACAACAATCCCATAACCACACACTTCACACCGAAAACTCATGCTGAAAATGAAACCACTATACACAATATGTTTTTCTATCCATGACAAATTAACTATATTCATATTTACTTTTGGCATGTAAACCCACGAAACTAATACTATTTATTACCTTATTGCTGCATTGAATCCTAGGGCAACCATGATCGTCCAACCCAGAATGTTGGTGCTACAGTAAATACAAGTAGATCATGTCAAGTGATACCGTTAAAGTCGCTTATACTGAAATTGTGAGTTACCAAATAGACAAGGCATCAACAGCAACTTCTGCGTTCTTTAAGTAACCAGCAAAGAGAATGAGTGCCATAAAGTACCATGTTTCCAAGCTGTAATTGTCCCACAACACAACAAAAACTACTCCTTCAGTAACATTCATTCACGAGGGTAGATGGGAAGGCATGTGAAGTGTAGACGCCATTAAGGATATTGAATTATTGTCAGGTCGATTTTTTATAAAAATAATATTAAAACTCATACATCATGACTAATATATATCTAATATATTAAATACATTTTCAAGTAGACAATATAAATCAATTATTATAGTATCCAATTAACGTGTAATGTCATAACATATATTTCTACAAAGTAGGTAATGTTTTGCTTAAGTGCACACATCACAATTAATGTGTACATACTACGTAATTTACATAAATAAAACAAAATTTGAAATGAACAATTATTGACATATATAAAATAAAAATGAATATTATATTAAAAAAAGAGTGATATTTCTTATTGGTCCCTAAAGTTTATAAATTACATACAAAACCCTCGAAGTTGATATAATGTGCACAGTTGGCTCTTAAACTTTTAAATATTGTAAACAGTGCCCTCAAAGTTTAAGAATTGTGTGATTGACCCCCGATTTTCCAAAACCGTTTATATTTGACCCTTATACTCATTAATATTTTAAACGTTCGCAAAGTTTGTATTTGACTTATTAACCTTGAAAATATGTTACGACTATATTTCCAAACTTTAAAAATTTTAAAAATAACGCATAAATTATCAAAACTATTTATACAAAA
Organism: Utricularia reniformis; assembly: GCA_009725065.1. Lineage (NCBI taxonomy): Eukaryota > Viridiplantae > Streptophyta > Magnoliopsida > Lamiales > Lentibulariaceae > Utricularia > Utricularia reniformis. The sequence goes on from RWGZ01000555.1 coordinate 608,611, forward strand.
AAAAGATTAACTCTAATGTCATTCTTGAACAGTTTTAAAATTTCGGAAATTTTTCAAATAATTTACAAACTTTGATTTACAAATTTTGAGGATAGATTTAACAATATTTTAATATTAGGATTCAATTAAGAAAAAAGTATTGGGGTTTGAGAGCGTACCAGAGCATGACTGCGGAAGCAAGTGATAATCGTACGAAGCCCCAGAGATTCTGAAAAGCTTTAAAGGAAAAGCCGTTCCAGGCACGGCCGCAGGTGCCGCTGAATATGTAGATAATCTGAGCTATGACGATGAACCACCACGAGAAATTGAGAACCGCGGCACCACCGGCCATACCCCAACCGAGTTTAATCATCAAGAACCAACTAAAAAAAACGTGAAGTACGAGCCCTGCTGCGGAAATCCACGCCATAGCCCTGATCTTGCTCTGAGATTGTAGAAACTTGGCGATTGGAAAATTGAGTGCGTAAGCATAGAGCTGAGGAATCATCCAGAGAGCAAAAGTTCCTGCAACGCGTGATATTTCCTTATCTTGACCGATCAACAGCAAGAACGGCCCAGCGAAGATGTATAAAAACATCAATACGAAGGCGGTGAATAAGAGAATAACCCAAGATCTCTGCATATACACTCCAAGCATTTCCACTTGTCCGGCGCCGTACGCCTGCCCGCAAAGCGTTTCCAACGCGCTTCCCATTCCCAACTATTCGCAAAAAGAAGTGAAATACAGAGATCAAATATCCAAATCATGTTTCCACACTTCTTATCTATCATGAAAACGGTTATTCGTATACATACCATAACGCCGAACGACAATCCAGCGATTACGGAGTTTTCGATTGAGAAAGCGGCAAGTTCTAGGGTTCCGACATGTCCAGCGAAGGTCTGTGTTATCGCACCGAGCGAATATTGACAAATCGAAGTGAAAATAGCGGGACCAGCCAAGTACCAGAGCTTCCTTCCTTCTCTCTTAAAGGCCTTATAGAACTCAGACAGCTCCGTGAGTGGAGGAATGTCGCTTCCTTCATCAACGAAGGAACTGATCACGAAGGACTGGTTAGAGTTACGGAGCTGTAAATACTCCTGGATTGAGAGCTCTCGCTCCTGATAGTCATCATCGTCGATTGACGGCGGAAGAAGAGACTGCCGGGGAGAGGTGGCCATTTCTCTTTCACACACACTCTCGTTTCTGCTGGTGGCAGGAGTCTAGGGAAGATGAATAAGAGAAGATAGTTTATAGAGTTTTTAAAGTTCAATTACTAATAATTTATTTATTGGTTGTATTTTAAAAATAATTATTTATTAACATTGGAAAAAAAGTTTTTGAATTATAACAGTATTTGTGTTTTTAAAAACCGCAAACACAGAATTTTTTCGTCTTTTTGTTTTTTACCTTTTTTTTTTGAAGTTTAAGTTTTACAGAACCTCAACCCAAAGAAATGCTTCTCTTTCTGTTTTCACTTTAAACAGATATCAACTAACAACCTTAAGGGATAGCAGTTTTGGATGACACACAAAGGAAGGGACTAAATAAACTAGTAGGATATCGGACCAATGATCATCTTTCCCAGTGTTGATGCAATAAGTAGCACGCACCATTACTACGGGACCTAATGTGAATCCATTTCTATCCCAGGATTGGTGCTTTTCTTGTAGGGTTGGGAGTATAGCGGATAAGACAATTGATCTTGTTCTTGGTGGTCTTGTTGGTATACGGCTCGTATCGTGTTTGTGATTTGCAAAATCAGCTTACAAGAAACATGATCTTTACAAAAAACAATAGGTTTTGGGTCTCCTAAAATTGAAGAGATGAATATTAAGAGAAAAAAGACAAACGAATTAAATTAAACCAGTTTTTGTTCAGAAAGTACAGTTATATTTCTAAAATTTTTCTGATCAGTGTTAATAAAAATCGAATTTTAAAAACACTTTTAATAAAAAAACAGATTGAAACCTGACACAGTTACATAATTTTTTTTCCCATAGTTTATATATATTTTAAGTTAGTTAATTGAATGACGTGGGCAATTTGAAAACAATCTCTGCAAGTGCAAGACACTCTTCTACAAATTATCCGTCAAACTCTAAAACCAAATTGGCTTTAGCAAAAAAATTAAAATACTTTGTTACTATGTTTAAAATTATCCTGTAATAAAATAAGATGTCAGAAGTAATTATTTGCTATAATATTTACAATATGATTTTTATTCTCAATACATTGGACCATAAATTTAGCATGAAGGCTCACTCTAGAGTAATACAAATTAAAATCTAATAGAAAAGTACATTGTACAACAAAAATAGATGACTAACAACATATCTCATATCAAAGAACTAGCGGCTAGTTTATGAGGGATATTTCCAAAAATTTAGTGGATTTGGATCCATTAGCTCTGCCAATAGATCTAGAAACATTAACATTACATATCACCGTGTGTGCCCGGAAACAAAAGAGAGCATTTTAGGGTGACAATTGCATGAGGAAACCTATTATAACATTAAATTATTCATGGTTACATTGCAATATGACAAAGAACTCTCATTAGTACCCAAAAACATCTACCTAGAGTGAAAGCATATTAATTGAAGTATATTTAGCTATAACATGTTTACCCAACTACCCCAAAAAGAAACAACCACCCTTTATGTCATCGGCGCTTGCAACCCAACCAAAGCCCTCCAACATAAACTGATCCACTCGTTCTTGGTCCGAATTGTTCTTCGGCTAACGATCATATTCACATCAATTGGTAGACTCTATATCAAAGGCACATTTTGTAATGCGACGGTAACCTACAAATTTAACAAAACATAGATTAAAATGTATACCAAATGAGGCCATATTAGTAAATAATGAATACTCATTTTTCTGCATGTGAAGAAAAATATTTGTGTGTTTTACACCACAATCTATCAATTAAAACAATCAAAAAATTTTGGTCAAACTGTAATCAACTGGTTTGGAGGACACCATAAAATCCACACATTTCAAGAAACCTAGCAACATTGGGGCTAACTCTCAAATTTTTAAATGCATTCTTCCTATGCTTGAAAAAAAAATTCTCAGACTATCGTCCATTCGAATCACTTTCCGATAGATATGTTTATCTTGTAGAATTAAGACGTTTGGATCAATATGTTGTTGTGTTCGATATTCTAAATTCAAATTAACATATACACCCAATCAAATGTGCAAAATGCATAATGAATAAAAGAAAACATTAACTTAACAATAAATCTCGAGGTAATAATAATAATGTTAAGTAATAACAATAAATATGATGCAAAACAAACAAGCCCGTAGACTATACTACTCAATATAATTAAATCTAAACTAACACATTGATTAATCAAACACTTACCAAACTCAAATTATAATACTCAACATAATCAAATCTACAGTAATACACATTAATCAAACACGTACTAAACTCAAAGTATAATATTCAACATAATCAAATCTTAACTAACACAAATATTAATCAAACACTTACTAAATTCAAATGATAATACTCAACGTAAATAAATCTAAATTATCATATAGATTATACAAAATGACCTAAACCCTACAATTACAAAAGAATATACCTACATAAATAAATATGTAAAATGTTAATTCTCGTTGCGAACAACAAAACTACCGGTGATGCAAGTCACAAAATGGTCGTTTGGGACACCGACCGGTGACTTGTTCGGAGGGAAAAAGAAAATAACACACATGGAAGAAGGAGAAGTATATGCGATTTGTGTTAGTTGTGTTCATGTTTTCCAAACACGACAGTCTTTTAGTTCATAGTGGCAGACACGAACATAAATTACTCTTTAAATCGCATTTACCAAAAGCGTGTGTTCATTAATTGAAAAAAATTCAACCATTCACGTTTGATAAACACGAATCAATGGCTTATTTAATGCTCAGGTGTTGTCAAACATGAACATCCACAAATTCCATAAGTGGATCCAAATCCAGTATACCTAGTTTACGAAATGTAAGATATTAAAGTAATTGTTTAGTTCCATAATTCTAAAATTGATTCATATATTTTATAAACTTAAGTGGAATATTGTTTCGCCCATAATATCATGAGTTTATTAGTCTATCAATTTTATTAATAAATTTAAGTATTAAATGGATATTATTTTATGTAATAATTGTATGATTGAATTAAGTAGCAGCCCTAGCGTTTGTACACGTTAGATGTCCCCACAAATAAGACCCACATCTCTCACTAATTTTGCATGAATAGATGGACGCAAATCACATGATCACATGTTAGTAGTTGTGGTTGTCGTATATTACTTTATAGATAAAAATTAAATTCATTCATTTATAAACAATTTAATAATAATTGCGTTTAAATAAACTTAGCTCATTAATTAGTTAATAAATGAACAATAATATATATATACAATATTTTATATATATAAAAACGTATTAAATAAATAACTCTGATTTAAAAAATAGAAGCAATACGAAAAAACGTTTATTTATTTATATATTTTTTGTTTGTGAAGTGTGGTCCTGGTTGGTGCTGTCCGTGTTTCCAAATATATTGACAAAAGTACCACGTTGTCTTGTATAGGCGAGAAACATATTATTGTCCCTCATTAAGGGCTATATTTGTAATAAATATATTTGTAATAAATATATTTGATATAAAGTCCATCATAACATCTGTACTTTAACCGTCCATTTAATTGGTGTGCTTGCACCATTGCGAAATTAGTTGATTGGCGGGTCCAGAATAAAATTATCTGTAAATTACAATGTTGCCACGATACCTGATACGACTCAATTTGCGATTTGTAGTTCGCAATTTTTTAGAGAATCCGGGAAGATTCGTTAAAGATTCGTTAATTTTATATTTATAATAATTATTTTAGTTATATAATTGATAATTTTTTATAAGTAAAAATAATCATAATTATTGATAAAATATATTTTAATCATTTTCAAATTATAAATATAAGATATAATAAAAAAATTATCATCAAAATAAAAAACTAAAAATTGGTTAAAATTTAAAATTAATAAAATAATTAAAAATCGATAATAATTACATAACTTAGCAAATTTATGATATAATAATTTATATTTCTTATTTGTTTTTGATTTTTTTCAATTTTCTCTTCTAATAAATCAGTTCAAAAAAAAATCCCATTCGAGAATCGGGAGAGAATCGCGAATCCGAAAGAATCCGATTCGTAAATTTTTGTATAATATAGAGAATCCTAGTAACATTGGTAAATTAGTCTGATCGTAATATCATTAGTTTTCAGAATAAAAGTTTTTTAATATTGATAGATTTTTTTTGGGAAAAAAATGTTCAAGCTGGTGACCGAGGTTTCTACCTATATTTTAGGTTGAATTTTTATTTTATAGTATTAAGTGACTCCTATCTACTCCCATCTACTAGGTGACTCCCATCTAACACAAAACATTTTGCATTTCTTGTCTACATTCGCGAGACGCATTTGCTCTTCCTCCAACCCCATTGTCCAACACCTCCCATTTATCTATCGTTTGTCGTTTTCCTGTAAGTCACATTCTAATCTAATTTTTATGTTTCTAGTGTTAAAAATGCTTCAAATTTGTGGGGTCTTCTGATAAGTGATATTCTCATTTGATTTTTATGTTTGTGGTGTTAAAAATATTTAAAATTTGTGGGGATTTTTTCTAATTTTGTGTGTTTGCTCATTTCGAAAGTGTCTCCGCTTTATTCATGTTTTTGATTATTTGTTATGGGTACATCAACATGGTTTTAGTAAGTTTAGAAGTTTTAGTAATTTTTGGTAGTTTTTCGCTTATTTGCTCACGGTTATGGTTCTCTCGGTGTCATGTTTAGTAATTGTTAGTTTCATGAAATTTAGGGTTGTTTTATTGTTTCGGAAAAGTAAGGTTCTTTTATTTCGAGAACTCACGGTTCTTTTATGGTTCATATGCAGTTAGAGGTTAAGATTTATCGGATTTCGGGTTGTTTCAGGTTGTTTCAGGTATATGAAATGTTTAGTAATTTTTGGTGTTTTCAAATTTATGGTTCTATTATGGTTTCGGGAAATCAAGTTTCTTTTATGGTTCATGTGCATTTAGGGGTTAAGATTTATCTGATTTCGGGTATATAAAATATTTAGTAATTGTTGGTGTTTTCGGATTTCAGTTTCTTTCATGGTTTCATGAATTTACAGTTCTTTTATGGATTATGTTCATATTTTGGGTTGGTGTTTTGGAATTTGTATTTCGGGTTTTTTCGGATTTTGGGTTGTTTCGGGTTTAGGTGCACATACAGTTTTATAATGATAATTTTAGGTTTAGGGGTAATGTCGAACCCCACCATACAAACAATTGATAGGAGTGTATTAGTATTGCATGACGAACATTGTTCGAATGCACTCATACGTGGGATGAATTTGGAGACTAAGTTGAGATTTAGACATTCAGATAAGTTTGTTCGGAAATTGGTCATTCATCCAAGAATTGCTAGAGTTCGATCATTGGAGGTTTTACGGGATGTTAAAAACAACATGATTACACTTGGATAATCATTTGTTTGTAGCTTTAATTGAGAGTTGATGCCCGAAAACTCAAACATTTTTCTTGGTATCGGTCGAGGTTATTTTATTGTTGTATATTCAAAAGATTTTCTATATTTGTAGGTAAGAGTATTATTTTCTCACCTCGCATGCTACAATTACATTACAAGATGTGTCTATGATATGGGGTCTCCATGTTAATGAACCCCAATTATCATAAAGAGGACAGAACAAATCTCTAGTGGGTGGAAACAACTTATTTATGATCGATTTGGTTGGGATCCTTAACCCGGAAACGACATTAGGGGAAATTGTTTCATGATTTCACAATTTAGGAATTACGTTATGAATAATGAAAATAACATCACGGATGCTACATCGGATATTGAAGTTTATCGGTTAGTAAATAATGTATTTAAGGATTGATTGATTAGGTTTGAACGCTTGCTCTTTTTGTAGTTTTGCATGTGTTATCTGCGCCATTTTGATTTGTTGTGTGATGTTCCTGGACAATAAGGGCGATCAAGCTAAACTAATGTTTCTAGACCTACTAGTTGTTTGAAGCATTTATTTTTGTATAAAAACATTTAAAAGCATTTGAAAATGTATCTAGTATAAAAATTAAAAGCATTCAAATAAACATTAAAATGAAGTTCAAAAGCTATGCATTCATCTCCCCTCGTAGTGTCATGGAGCGGGGATGACCGATCAATGTTCTCTCTTGGATTGCGTCATGATGTAACACCCATCCTAGATCATGTCGATCTCCTTCAGGTCCCATGTTATTCAAGAAAGTTTGTTAGTACTGTGTGCGAAAATATTCTAGCATCAACTCTTTCTCTATTAGAGTGTTTTCTGGTATTTTGTACATATTGGCGAAAAATAATGCATGAGAACACGAAAAACAGTGATTCAACCACGACCCGTATGTACAAGTCTGGTTCGCAATGTCCAATTTTTGTCTATATTTTTTTTCTTTTTTAGCAGTGAATATAAATAATTCTCCGTATTCATCCCAATATTGTTATCTATGAGTATGCATTTTTCCTTATGCTCATTGTATCACGTGATTGTTGCTTATGTAAACACCTACATGATTATGGAGTATGACATGAAACTATAAATCACTTACCTAAAATATGATTTTGAACGATTAAAAACTCACATCACAGTTGCTTGTGATGATAGCAATGTTGTTGCGCCTAGTGATGAAGCTCTTTTGTGTATGGTAAAACGTAATCTCTACAATACTACAAATATGATATATTTGGAACGCCTTCAATACGTTGTTGAATGACTACCATGTATTGACTTGGTTTGTGATCATTGTACCGTATCGACTATCATCATCAAAGGCAAGAGCCAAATAATTTCGATTCTCAATCATAATGAGTTTTGTCAACCATTTGTACGCACGACTACTCCGTCTCTGTATTTGACTCATCCACTTCTCATACTTCCACATTACCGGTGTCACACCCGCATGGTAGGCTAGATCTTGAAATTCTTTATACTTGACCACCTTGTTCAAATTTGACATTACATGGCGCAAACACCACAAATGTTGTAAACGATCGGTCTGAAATGCATCCATATTAGACACTTCCGTTGTAATTCTAGAATGTCTATCTATAATGATACAACATCATACAACATGTAAAATACGAGAATCCAAAATGTGAAAAACAAACTGTAGGAATCTTTGTCGTCCTCTCCGACTAAAGCATATGCAATATGTAATATGTTCACCTATATCCTTCGAAACCACTTTAACAAATTGTTATCGTACCTACAAATAATAATTTTAAAAAATATTGCGAAATCAATCGAATCAAAAGTAAAAAATATATCTCGCTTAAAGGTGAGTAGCATCTAGTGAAATCAAAGATTTACAATAACCATACGCCTCAATAGATGGTCTGAAAGACCAAAAAACAAATTTGACAATCTTATGATTCAATTCTAGATTTGTGTCATGAAAAGTCCACTCAACAATTGTTCCAGGATTTCACAATTGAAGCAGAACCATGTATTTATGCAGTTTTTCATTGAATTCTACTATGATTCGTGAATTAACTCAAATGCCATTTGCACACCGTGCCAGACCTTGTCATAAGATACTTGAAAACCGTATATCGTATGCATATATAGGGATGGCAATGGGGCGGTTACACCACTAATCGCTACCTGTCCCGTTTAACATACCGCCTAACCATTCCCCTCCCCGCCTTGTCATATCTCCTTTATAACCCGCCCACTACCCGTCCCGCCAAAATCATTGGTTAACCGTTGGTTTATAAATTTGTTTTTATAATTTACTAATGTAAAAAATCAATATATTAATAGTTAAATATATTTCATACTAAAAACAAATTAATAATTTTTGAATCATAATTTGATATTGATAACTAAATAATATCAATATCAAATTAAAGAAATTTTACATATTATTTTTTTATATCGGACAATATATAGATTTTTTTGAAATATTAATATATTATACAAATAATGAATTAACACTCTCAAATTTGATAAAATATGAGTATATCAAACAAGATGCATATTCCTAATGAAAATTATTTAATATTAAACATAAAACTTGAGAAAACTTAAACTATATTATTTTTCTATCTAAGGTAGTTTTATAAGTATATATAATTAAATTTAAACGAGTAATTAATTTTGTACGCGGGTAACTATTAGGGTAGCGGAGCGGATATATGTAAAACCACTACCTGTCCCGTTTAAGGCGGGTAAGCAATTTTTGAACCTGTTGCACATCCATAACCATTGAACTATCCAAATACACCTTAATTGGACGATTGTCCGACGTGTAGCTGGGCAGATAATCCAAATTGTCATCAATATGCATATACATTCTTGTAACTTTCACAAGTTTATCTAGCAAAAAGGTCAAAACAATTGTTAGACATTAAAATATGTATCGAAATAAGCAAAATTATAAACAAAACTACTTATTAATACTAACATTCTCCCTAATGTACGGAATGATCACCCTTCCAATAAAGCTGCAAGACATGATTTTATAGTATTCTCCAAACCTACGAGGAGGACAACTATGAGGTCATTCAATTATTGATATCGAATTTTAATATCTTGACCTATTGAGAAGCCATTAGTATGAGTTTTCTCATAAAGTCATTAATTCTTATATAATTTTTTTGAGTTCGAAAAGTGTGAAAGCATTTATATGCACTAAAAAATAGTTTCGTGGACTACATTCTTATGATATTAATGAAGATCAATACGAGTAATATAAGTTTGAGAATGGTAATTTAGATTTCATATGAATAAACTATTATTTTCTCATTTATTTTATAATAATTATTTTCGTATTTGATTTAAAACTTTCATAACATTATGCACTTATATTGAAGTATAAACATGAAGAATTGATAATTGTTTTATTATATGGATATAACAATGTGATCAATGACTCAATCATTATCTTTTTAAGATATTTTTCTATGTATTTGATTTGAGACATACATGATACGTTCATTATAATATTTAGTTGCTTTAAGTTCGGTATTTTGGTACCAATATCGAAATACCGAAATCATTTCGGTACCAAAAAAATATTGGATTGGAATCTGTTCATGCTTACTACTCTGAAAAATCCTACATTCGCACATATTGTGAGTGCATCAGTGAAGATCGAAGGTGAAATGAATAAAGAAAGAATTTTTTCTAAAGAAACGAAAGTTTATCAAGGGAGAAGAGCATGCATACAAGACAAATGTGAAATCTGGTGGATAAAAACAACAACCACAAGGTGGAAGACCTACACCTGAAATTCATATATGTGCTAAGTGTCAGCGTAGACATCCCGGTGAGTGCAGATTGGGATCCAATGTATGTTATGTCTGCAGGAAGTATGGACACTATGCTAGGAAATGTCAACAGGCGAAACCGAATGTTTGTGACGGAAAAGATACTCAGGAAAAAGATCAAGGAAAAGTAAGAGTTTTTGCAATAAATCTGGAACATGCATCGGTATCAGATAATGTGGTGACATGTACCATACTTTTGGATAATTTTCCAGTTTTTAAGTTATTTGATTGTGGTGCTACTCATTCATTTATTGCTAAGAGACTTGCATACTTGTTGTTAAGAGATTGAGAGGAAAATAGATGGAGAATTAGTACACCAGTGGTAGAAAGCTTACGTCTAGAAAATTGTTTAGAGACCGCAAGATAATGATATATAATTAAGAATACCTTGCAAATTTAAGAGAGCTAGACATGAATGAATTTGATGTAATTCTTGGTATGGATTGGTTGTGCAAGTATGGAGTCCAGATTGATTGTAAGAATAAAAATATCAATGCTTCAGATGTATGTATGCTCAATTTAATGGATGAAAATGAAAACGATTTAAGTTTGGAACAACAAGGATCTGAGAAGCAATATCAAGGATTTTTAGTTACTTTGGTAACAGATATGCTTCAACAGGATATATATAAGATCCCTGTAGTAAATGAGTATTTAGATGTGTTTCCAGATGATATTCCGTGCCATTTACCAATTAGAGATGTGGAACTGGAAATTAACTTGATTCCTGGAGCTGAACCAATAGCAAAGCCTCCATACAGAATGGCTCCTAAAGAATTGAGGGAGTTAAAAATTCAATTAGAAGATCTATTGGATAGAGGATATATAAGACCTAGTACATCACCTTGGGGAGCACCAATATTATTTGTGGGAAAGAAAGATCGAGGGTTATGACTTTGTTATGATTACAGAGAACTCAATAAGCGAACAAAGAAAAATAAATATCTACTCCCACGAATTGATGATTTGTTTGACCAACTCTAAGGAGCAAGGATATTCTCTAAGTCTGATTTAAAATCAGGTTATCATCAATTGAAAGTGAAGGATTCAGATGTGAGTAAAACGACATTCAACACAAGGTATTGACATTATGAATGTTTGGTAGTACCTTTTGGATTAATGAATGCTCCATCTGTATTCCAAAACCTCATGCATTTGTAGTACCTTGTAGATAAAGTTTTCAACCTTATCTAGATGAATTTGTGGTCATTTTTATATATGACATTTTGGTTTATTCGAAAACAGAAAGAGCATGAGAACTACCTAATAATTGTAATTGAAACCATGAGGGAAAAGAAATTGTATGCCAAATTGAGTAAATGTGATTTTTGGAAATCTAGGTTATCTTATTTGGGGCATGTGATATCTAAAGAAGGAATTATAGTTAATTAGGAAAAGATCCGAGCAATAATAGAATTGCCTAATCTTAAGAATCCAAAGGATGTTAGAAGTTTTCTTGGTTTGACAAGTTATTATAGAATATATGTTCCGAACTTTGCTCATATTGCTAAACTTTTGACAAACTTAACCAAACAAAAAGTTAAGTTTGAATGGACATCTAAATATGAAGCAAGTTTTTAGAAACTTAAGGAAGCATTAACAACCGCACCAATTTTGTGTCTTCCAAAAGAAGGAGTAGAATTTGAGGTATATTGTGATGCATGTGATAAAAGATTGGGTTGTGTACTTATGTAGGAAGGAAAGGTTATTGTCTATGCATCTAGACAATTAAAATCTCATGAAGAACTTTATCCAACACATGATTTAGAATTGGCAGCAGTTATTTTTGCCTTAAAGCAGTGAAGACACTACATGTATGGTGTAAAATGCAAAGTTTTCAGTGATCATAAAAGTTTGAAATATCTGTTTATACAAAAAGATTTGAATATGAAACAAAGAAGATGGCTGAAAATGATAGTTGATTATGACATTTCGATTGAATATTGTCCAGAGAAACAAAATGTGATAGCAGATGCATTAAGTCGAAAAGCACATGCACAAGTAAATCATATTTTAGCTCAAGAAATGGAAAAATTAAGTCTGGAGGAGTTTCTGATACTGACATGGAAATAACCAATTTGATTGCAATACCCTTTATTTTGGAACAAGTGAAGCAGAAGCAAGAAACGGACTAGGAAATACAACAACTTAGAAGTAAAGTGGAAAGAGGGGAAAATCAGTATATGCATATAAGAGATGATGGATGCCTTATGTTTCATAAACGAATTGTAGTTCTTAATGATGAACGTATCAGAAATAAATTGATACAAGAAGCTCATAGTACAAAATTTTCAGTTCATCATGGAAGTAATAAAATGTTTAAGGATATGAAGTAGAAATGATGGTGGAAAGGAATGAAACATGATATTGCGACATTTGTTTCTAAATGTGATGTATGCCAAAGAATTAAAGCTGAGCATCAAAGACCACGTGAACTTCTTCAACCTTTAGAAGTTCCTGAATGGAAATGAGATCACATTTCTATGGATTTTGTGGTTGGATTTCCTAAAACACCTAAGAAAAATGATCCTATTTGGGTCATTGTGGATAGACTGACTAAAAGTGCCCATTTATGGCAATGTAGACAACTAATAATATTCAGAAATTAGCCATTCTTCATTTGGACAATATTTTTCGACATCATGAAATACCCCTCACAATTGTTTCGGATAGAGATCCGAAATTTACTTCTCGATTTTAGAAGAGTTTGCAGTCTGCAATGGGAACTAAGTTGAACTTAAGTACATCATATCATCCTCAAAGTGATGGTCTAACTGAAAGAGTAATTCAGATCTTTGAGGATACGTTAAGAGCTTGTGTCTTGGATTTTCAAGGATCATGGGAACAGTTCTTGACTTTGGTCCAGTTTGCATACAATAATAATTATCAGTCAAGTATTCATATGGCTCCGTATGAAGCTTTATATGGGAGGAAATGCAGGAGTTCATTGTATTGGGATGAACTCAAAGAAAACAAATGGTAAGACCATAACTCATTAGTATTACCAAAGAAAAAGTTGAGCTTACCAGGAAAAGATTAAATGAGGCACAAGATAGAATGAAACACATGAGCTGATAAAAGGAAAAGATTTGTATAATTTGAAATTGGAGATTTTGTATATCTTAAAGTTTCACTTATGAAATGAGTTATCATATTTGGAAAAACAGGAAAACTGAAACCCCGATATATTGGTCCATTCATGATAAAACAGAAAATAGGCGAAGTTGCATATAAGTTAGAATTTCCAGAAAAGTACAGCCATGTTCATGATGTTTTCCATGTGTCTCAACTAAGAAAATGTTTAGTGGTTACGCAACAAAATACAGTGGCAGAGAATCTTGCATATGATGAAGTTCCTATAAGGATTTTTGATATAAAGAATAAGGAGCTTAGACATAAGACAATTCTCATGGTAAAGGTGCAATGGTCACACCATGATGAAGATGATGCCACATGGGAAAAGGAAGATGATATTAGACAACAATGTCCTCATTTGTTCTTAGACGAAAACTCTGAGTTTTGAGGACAAAACTCTTTAGAAAGAAGGAGAGAAATGTAAGGCCAAGAAAAAACATCATATTTTCTCAAGATAAATAAGATAGAACACATATAGTTCAATAGTTGTAATTGTTTTGATTTTTTTAAAAATTAAATGTTGTGTAGTTTTCTTTATAGTTTATGTAGGGTTAGAAATGAATTTTATAAATACGTATTGTCTAGGATGCAAATAAGAGATCTAAATACTACATAATAGAATACAATTTCATTCTTTATTATAATAAGAAAGGATAAATATAACCTTGGAAAGACCTTATCCAAGAAGAAAGATAATCTTGGGTTTTTGAACACTACGGTTTGGACGAAACCAGAGAAAGAAAATCATTTCTAGAGAACAATTGAACTTAGAAGACGAAATTTTAATAAGGAAAGTTGAAGATTAGTGGCATGATTGAGATTTACAAGTTAAAATAAAATTTCTGCATTTTCTGTGATGTTTGCTGATGTTCATTGTTGAATCTAGTTTCTATATATGTTAAGTTTACAGGTAGAGGAACAAAGGTTAAGAAGTTATGAAATGTTTTCCAAACACTCGCAGAACTGTTCCTCTAATTTACAGTTTTACATATCATATATAAATGACTTTTTACGAAACGTTTGAGTGCTCTAATGAAATTATGTCCTCTGACAATGTCTTAGCTTGTTTAAGTAGTTTTCAAATGAGTATTTTTACATTAAATTTAAAGTTCATTTGAACCCTCAAATTTTGTCTGGTGTTTTGTGTCGCTGGACTGCACATAAAATTCAACAAGATGTTTTTATGTGTAAATTTCTTGTTTTGTGAAAATTTGAGGAGGGTTGGACGCACACTCCTGGCAACATGGTTGGACTATGGAATTATCCACAAACTGAGCTAGCTTGCTGCAGCACGAAAGTGGTCATGGCCAAAGTTATGATTAAGGGGATCCCGAACATGTCATGTTGGCATATTCATATGTTGTGAAGATGGGTGGCTTCTTCTGATCAATATGTGAGTACTGATTCTTATGTTTTCTTGAATTTTGCTGATGCTAAGCCAAGGGTTAAGACGGGTTATCGGGCTCGCCATATCGGTAATGAAAGATAAAGATAAGTGCAATCTATACGTGTTTACATTTCTTATGTAGATACTTTGATTGTTTTGCTGCTATATGTTTGTTGTTTCTGTATTTTATCTTTGTATAGTCTCATGACCACTCATCCCTACCCACATAAAGACGTCCAGGAGATTTAAATAGGTCGATCAGTTTGCCACAAGACATGAAGAAGTAAAGGGTTGCGGGTAGTTTTGTTTCGTTGTTTGTTATTTCGTAATCTTCAGCTGTTATGTTGTAAATAGTAAACTTTGATGTTTTGAAGTCTAGGAAATGGTTTGAAGTTTGTAATTTTCATGTTTAGAAGTATATGTACATTATGAATGTTTTGTATTATGTATATAGAAGTGTTTTAAAGTTGTAATATTTATTTTAATATTGTTTACTTATAATTGTACAAATGCATTTGAATAGATAATAAGAACATGTATGATATTTTGCTCTATTTTATAGAGTACGGCATCATGTCTCACCTTAGATTATTGACATATATATAAGATGGAGCATGACAGGTGAAGCACGATCGTAATTGTGAATTGCTTTCGTTAATGGGAATCACGTATTGCTATATTATAAACCCAACCTAAAATCTGGGGTAGAAACCTCGCTTACCAGCCGTGTTAGCATTCATGTATTCTTTACTAGCTGCACTTTTTGAAATATATTGGCAATGCATTAACAATAAATTTTTTACATACATAACAATAATTTAATAAAAGAAGGTGACACTTTTTAAAATAGATTCTTTATTAGATGTACCACGACGTCGCAACACTCGTTTTCCCAATTCTCTGGTCATTAGCAAAACACTCAAATTCACAGAAAAAATATAAGCTAAGAAATCCAACTCAAAATGTTGAGAATCAGTGACCAAACTTTACCAAGAAGAAAACCATCTAAATTTGGTGAATGTCCTGATGAAAACCATGGGACCCTTTCTAAGTCAAATTCACTACCATCATATTGTTTTACGGATACAATTGGAAATTCGATTGTAGATCAAACAAAGGAAAAAAACTAAAATGATTTTCATAGTCTATCGCTGCAGCTTCATCACTTATCGGTGATATCTTTCATTCTTTATCCATTTAATACAATATATGTAGTCTCATTCAATATCAGAATTGATCTTGTTGGATAATATTTATATTATCTATATATATTTAAAAGGTTATTGACTTTACTAATATTATGTTATTAATGTTACGTTAATAAGATTTCCAACAGATCTCTGATCTAGATTTACTTACAATTCCTATTCTGCAAAAAATGCTCTTCAAAAACTGATCTTCCAAAAACTTCTGAGTGTTCCTTTATTAATGTTCTTTGGCTATCTTTTAGATTTCGGGGACAATTTGGGCATGTTTATTATTTTTCCCTTGGCCCAATGATCTAATCTGTGTTTGGGCTAGCCTTTATTGTTGCTTACTCATATCTTCTCCCACAGTCAATTTTCTTATTACTATTTGTGATTTTCTCACCAATGCACTACAACATATTGGTGCTTCAATTCCTTAAAGAAACTACAAACTTTATTGTATATGGTTTCAACTGATAACCATCGTCAACAATCGCCCAAGAAGCAGTAGTCATTCCTCCTTCATCTTTCGTTAGTGTACGATAACCATTAGAAGAGAGAGAAAGCATCTGACAATTATGCGTGACGGTTTGTACTCTGTGCATGATAAGATAAAAATAGAGAGATTATTTGACTATAGGTTCGAAAGTACTGCTATATTTGTAAAAATTTTCAGGTCATTGTTAATATATAATTATTTTAGAAAGTAAAAGAATGATGTCTGCCTACGGTCCCCCAACTTACTGAGTATGTAAATAGCATGCTCTCTAAGTTACGAAATTACAAATATGATACATTTTTTGAGAAAAAATATGCATTTAAAGCGCTCAAACTTCAATTAATTGCATATAAGACACCTCAAGTTTCTAATATTGTTTATCATTGACACTCTAACGAACTCGTCAATATTTCATATTTTATACACAATTCTTGAATATCAGGGATCATTCTTTCAATTTCGTTGGGAACAAGCTCTTTAGTCAACTCGTAAGTGGATGTCTACTTATGCAATTTTCTCAGTAAAGCTAATAAAGAATTTAGCAGGGTCTCACACTGCAAAACATTGCAAAAAACTCAAACTTTTTTTACCATCGAACAAGTGCAATGATGTTTAAGGTGACATAATAAACCTTTTAACTTTACATCCACTTCTATTCTTTATAGTTAAATAACATAACACCCACTCCTATTCTTCACATCATTTATTTACTATTTAAAAAACTCATTAATTATCTATGTAACATTAATTGGCTAACTTTTAGTAGAATAATCATATATAAAAAAATTAATTTTGTCAATGATTAAGTGACCAATAATAATTTTTGACGGCTCGCCTACTGGGTCTATGGACGAGTGTAATGTATACATTATTTTTGTAAAATATAGTAGTTACCAGGAATCCCATCTATAACACATTACATTCTAAAGGTCAATACATACAAATTGAACCACTAGAAATATGTGTAAAAATCAATAAATGGTATACAATAACATATAATTTTGTGAATCTTTTTTATTATTTATATTATAAATATTATTCGACTTAATATTCAAAAAACATGATTTTCATGATAATAAAAGCAATTATAATTATATGATATGTTTTAAGATTTTGATATTATTTTACAATTAATTATCTTAATTACAACCAATTAACTTGTCTCATAATTTATATTATACTACATTAACATATTTATTATATTAAATTTCAATTTTATACATTAGTGATTATATGATATGTTTTTAGATTTTGATATTTATTTTACAATTAAATATTTCTTAGTTACAATCAATTAATTTAACCTGAGATTTTACAACTAATTAACTTCTCATAATTTATCTTATACTTACATTAATATATTGTTTGATATTAAATTTCAATTTTGGATCAGTATTGTATTCATAGAGTTTTAATATCGTATATATCATTTAACATATAAACTATACTATTAAAACTGCAAATTTTTCTGGAAAAATACTATTTTTAATATTATAGAATAAAAATAAAATAAAATAATAATTTATAATAAATAATATTATGAAAATTAATACCCAAAAATATAAAGTACTTATATTCATTTTTGAATAATATTTGTCACTAGCTCCCAAATTTTATATTAGTGTAAAGGTGATAATTCAAAGTTTGTAAATTGCATACAAAGCCCACGAAATTGATATAATGTGACTTGTTGATTCTCCAACATTTAAATGCTGTAAACAGCATACCTCTAAAGTTTAATAATTGCATGGTTGCCTCCGAACTTCCTAAACCATTTATAATTGACCTTATTACTCATTAATATTTTAAATGTGTCTATAGTTTGTATTTAACTCATTAACCTTGGAAAGATGTAATAATTATGTCTCTAAACTTTGAAAATTTTAAAAATAATGCATAGATTATAAAAATCAATTATATTAAAAAGACGAAAACCGCTACTATCTATTCGAGGGTCATTAGAAACTTCGGTAGCTTCTCATGCAATCTAGAAATTTTGGGGATCACCATTACATTATTTTAAACATTGAAGTCTGATATTGCCCAAGGTTATTTATGTAATTATAATACCCCCGGGCTCGTCTGACGTGGCTAAATCATATTTTTGAATTTCTCTTGTATTTATTGAGTGATGTGATTTCGGGGGTAATCTCATAATTTGGTCATTCCGGGCCCCCCGTATGAGGATTTTGATGGTGATTTGAGCGGTTTTGGATGATTTCGGTCGAAAATGATGTCAGAGGTATTTTCGTAATTTGGCACTCGGAGAGCTTGTCGACGACCTAAGATGATATTTTTGGCTATCTCCTAAGCATTTGGAGGCAATGAACTGGTAAAGAATATTCCCGGGTATTTTCTCGACATTACGTACTACAAGTGTTCGATCAGGGTGCATTCTCAAAGTTTCGGGCGCTGTGACACTTATTCCGTTTTAATTGGATATTTTCTAAGTAAATTGGGCTAATTTGACTAAGATTGGACTTTTGGACCTTAAGTTGACTTATTAGGCCAAGTTTTTCTATAAATACAATACCCTAGGTAACAAAAAAGGTTCAGACTCTTGTCACGCTTCCCAAGGCAAGGCTCTCGCTTGAATTCATCTCGGTATTCGCCAGATTTCGTTGTCCAGCCTCATACCCGCGACTTTTCGCACCCGTGTCTCGCGACTCTTTACTTGGCCAGGGGACTCGCGAGATTTCGTTTGAAATCTCGTGACCAACATCACATTCGCGAGTTTTCACCAGAGTATACCACTATTCGTAAGTTTTTGTTCGAAATCTAGCGACCAGCCTCTATTCGCGAATTTTCGACTGCTCTGGCGTGACGGAGTAGATTTGCTCAGATTATGTATATTTATTCATTGTAATTGTACTTCTCGATTGTTATAGTAAAAACCAATGTAGAGCATTGCTCTCCCGAGGACGTATGTTCACACATTGTGGGTCCAAACTCATATGTCGCACGTGTCCCCACAAAAATTGAATTCTGAATAATTATAGAAATTGATTGATCTAAAAATAAATACCCAAACATTTTTAGACGAGATCATAGCCAATATTGTAATTTTCTCATTCATATTTATTATCATTAAAATAATATTTTTAAAAGATCAAGTCGAATAATATTTTTTCATATATTTATTGTATAAAAATAAAAAATAATCACGAAATGAAATGTTATGTTTATTAACATATAATTATTAATGAAATATATTTATTGTACAATTTATTAATTAGTTCATATAATTCTAATGTTTAAGTTTGATATCCATTATGTTTGAAATGTGATAAGTTATGCGTCCAATTCCTTGTAACTACAAATTTTTACAAATAAATGTAAAAAACAATACCGCTTACATGACACTCGATCCGTAAAACGCAGCGGCATGTCATGTAAGTGGACATGCAAATTGAATTGAACGCAATCGTGAACCCCATATGGTGGTTGCCCTAAAATATTATTGGGTACTAAATAATTTACTAAAATAATTTTATTGGGCGATGTGTAAAAAATGGCCCTCGTGGTTTTTGGGGTTTTGATAAATTGAGTCCCAATAGTTTTATAATTTTTGCAATTTTGAACCTCAAAGTTGTATAGGGCAAAACATATCCCCGTCTTTTGTATGGTTTGACAAAACTAGTCCCCGATGTTTATCATATTTGTCAATCTTAGCCGCCAAAACATTCAATTTTGATAATTTTAGTCCCAAAAACAAAAGCGTATTTGATTCTCGTAATTTCATATTTTTGGCAAAAAACATCTCTGACGCCGTTGGAGGTCCCAACGTTTTGGAAAATAGACAATTACGATCCTCAATGTTATATTTGGCAAATTAAATCCCCCATGATATTAAATTGTGGCAATTAACGTCTTGTTTTTTAATTTTAAACAATCTAGTCCCCAAACTTTGGCAAATGATGCACATTTAGTCCTCATCACCTCGAAAAACATCGTTGTTACTTCAGAGTCGTAAGTATCGTATTTCACCACTCATACAACAATATTTTATACACCCTTATACCTTTCTAGGAGATCGATTGCTCGTCATCACAAGAAGCTCTTAGAACTAGATGCTTAGACCACGTGGGTTCATCTTTGTTTGATCGGTGAATCAGAGTGAGAAGTTGAGACAAAAGACATTTGATTTATTAAGCCCCTTACATTGTGGTTCAATTAGTTCGGAGTAGTGAATTGTTAGTGTTGAGAACCCTTAAACCGGGTACCAAGGATGTGTTCTTGTTGAGAACCATTAAACCGAAACCAATGATGAGTTCTAAACGAAGATGAATGTGGTCAAGCTCAAGCATGGATTCGACAGCTGAAATTACCAAGTATAGGATCGGTCCCAGCAGATTGCTTAGGTCCTGGAAGACAGCTTCGGTCCCGGAAGACAGCTTAGGGCCAAGCAAACAGCTTCGGTCCCGGAAGACAGCTTAGGGCCAAGCAGATAGCTTCGGTCCCAGCAGACAGCTTAGGTCCCAAAATACAGGATCGGTCCCGGCAGACTGCTTAGGTCCCAGAAGACAGCTTCGGTCCTGGAAGACAGCTTAGGGCCAAGCAGATAGCTTCGGTCCCAGCAGACAGCTTAGGGCCCGGCAGACTAGATGTTGACCTATCAGCATGCGTTCCACGCCTCGGGCTCAACCACATTTTTCAGCATGTGAAAACAACCTCCAACAACCTTGTCAGAGGTGGTTACAGTGCATGGATTACACGCATCTCCCCCTCTATAAATACAGAGCAAAAAGATAAGCTCAAGAGGACCCTTTGGACGCGGAAGAACAGGCTGTTACCCTGCCGGAATTCTTACCGCTATCTTGACCTCGTCATTTTCATTAGCCTTTCTTGTATAAACTTTGAGTTATTTCATTAGTGAACAGGCTAAGAGCATAACCAGCTCTTAGTCGAGTGGTTTTCACCCCAATTCTTGGGGTTTCCACTATATATCGCCGTACACTACTTTGTTTTTAGCTTTTGATCATCTTCCATACTTAAAAGAAATCAGAACCGAGTTCGTTTGTTGATCGAACCGGACGACTGTTGGTACCCCCTAAAAAGGGACCATAACAGTTTGGCACCTTCCGTGGGGACGATTCTCTAATCCCATTTGAGTTTTCTACCAGGGATAGGATAATCAAAGGCATGGCGACTAGAACTCCGACGAATGATAGTGACGTGCTTCCCGACAGTCTTCCAGCACCAACATTCACTTTACAGGATTTGGAAGCTGTCGTAAGGAATGTGGTACTGGAAATTACGACGGAGGAAAGTGGAACAGAACCACCGGCTGTATCCAGCCTTGTTCCCAGAAGTCGAGGATACGAGAGTGATGCTGACGAGCGCAGTACTGATGATGAAGAAATCATCAGGTGTGGCGTCACAATGAGGAGGCCTAGATATCGATATACTCCTCCCCCTCCAGCCAGAGCTCTAACTCCCGCTCCTGGAAATGACCAGGAGCAGATGCAGCGACGAATAGATGAGCTCACCAGGGAGTTGGAGAATATGTGTGCGTTGAGGGATTGGGGACCGAATCTGGGACGCAATCCTGACTTATTTAACAGGGCCATTGAGGCTCCTATCAGGCGAAGTAAGGATGACGATTGGTGGCATAATTTACATGCAATTCAGACGTCATCCCAGCAATCTGAAGGCGTATCAGCCGCCTTGGGAGATTTGATGCTTTCCTTTTTTGAGGAAATCTGGGCTGCGGTCCCAGATCGACATTATCGCAACTCCGAGGGGTTTACAACATTTCGTGGCAATGGTGATCCGATCGATCATGTCGCTGATTTCGAGTTACGTATGGGAACGGTTCGGGCCTCTGTTTCATTAAAGTGCCGCATATTCGCGGCAGGATTACAAGGCGATGCCCGAACATGGTTCAATAATCTGCCGGCCCGATCCATACAGTCGTATGGTGGCTTTATTTTGGCTTTCTCAGAGCAATTCGCTCCAAATGTAGGACCGCCTCGAAGCAGGCAGGAACTATACCAGCTAAAATATATCCCGGCGAAAATGAGTCTTCGGTCCTTTATGGAGAAATTCAACAGGACCGCCCGGGGCATCAAACTCGAGCTCCGGGATAAAATCGACATTCTACAGCAGGTCTTAGGACCNCAGGCCCCTCTCCGCTTGAGGACTGCCCGGTGCAGCGAAGGGTCAATGTGCCCGCGCTGGTTGTTTGGATCGGGGGGTTCCCTGACCCCAAAGGGACCACCGTGCCCCCCGTTGCCGATTCACTTGCTTCGGCGCTGCCCGATGCTTCCCTTGGTCCCTCAGAAGGACGGACCGAAGTAGCTGCCATACGTTTAAAACGGGCGCTCGGCATCGTCTCAGTTGAATATGCAAAAAAAATACATAAGGATCAGGAAAGATTAAAACATAAATACTACTTCATACCCGATCCTTATGATGGATCTGAATCTGAACTAGAAGATACAACCCCCTTCGGGGCTGGGGCTCCGGTCCTACCTGCAACACCCATCTCTATTAATCTTCTCTCCCGAAGTAGATCTATTCGCTTAAGGCGTGCTTCGGGAGGGGGGAACAATACAAGAATGTTTGCGGTGTCCGTGCGGGAGGGGTTGAACCTGCTTCGGTCCAATTGCCCTATGCGTGGGTGAGTTATGCGTGGCCATACTTTCAACAGATCCTCTTTCGGAACTATCATCCACACATAACAAGCCTCCCACGCATGAAGAGACTCCTCTTTATCTACAATTGCGCACTCTTTGGTGCGCACCGCTATAAAGTACAACTTACGACACCCCAACAGACCTTTTCCCTTTCGGGACCCAACCAAGAACAGGTTAAAGAAGTGTTCTAAGGTTGGGGCCCGATTTTGTTGGTGACAATAAAAAATGAATGCTATAATATATACGTAACTGCCCAGGAATAACGCAAAAGTGCGCAGTGGATTTCTTTAAGCACGGCCGCTACAAAAGGATGTAGTGGAAAACAAAGCCCGCACTTTAAAGAGGCGTAGCTAACCGGAATAGCAGACGCGTGCACATTCATCTCCGCCAGAAGGAAACAGGGAATGTCTTCCCGTCACTTCCAGATGGAGTAATGTGCCGGGATTGAAAACTTAGACCTAAATTCCTCAATGTCTAACTCAGACATAGAAGGATAACGCGTTTTATGGGGAGCCATGAAAGTATACCTTAACAAAAATGAGTTGGAAGATGGTTGGACGAGAGAGCGATTTTTGGCACAAGAACTTGCTGCGATTTTCTCTTCTCGAAAATGACGATGAGGAGAAACAGTGCCCTAAATCCCGATTTAAACATTAATCTCCCAGCCAATGACGTGCCGCCACGTAATACTGCCCCAGACTGTGACGGTACGGAGCGCACTCATCACGTCTCTTGAACTACCGAAGGTGAAGAGGCGCGGGTTGGGATATTAGTATTTAAAGAATAACGAAAATAAAATATGATTTAAATATACGTTGTTAGCCCTTAAGCAAGATCGATCCATACGCTAAGGCAAACTTCGGTCCCCTGGACTCTCACTACTTATAGCTACGGTCCCTTGTTCTCATGAATGTGCAGACATCATGTGATCGGCCTTGTATCACCTCTGCGATTGGCAATCAAGCCCAAGGGGCTAGTGATGAGAACTCTAGGACCGGGTACCTTGTGATGGGTAAGGCGATCAAATGGCGAAAATGAATCCTTATAGCCCATTCCACACCTCCAATGAAGAGCGGCCCGATGTTCAACTGAAGGACCGAAGATGACCTTAGCGAAATAAAGCGTTTTCTGTCAGCTGGCACCTGGGATCGGTCCGAGCAGTTACAACTCACGTTTACCACGCTTCGGGCCCGATCACGTTTACCACGCTTCGGTCCCAGCCTCGTTTTACATCCCGCGATAACAACCTCTAACAAACATGTCAGAGGCGGTTACAGAGCGTGATTTACACTCACTAAGAACTCTATAAATACAGGGCCAGACGACGGAGATAGCAGGACCCTTTGGAGAGCAATTTCAACGAACCCTAGCCGCTGTAATTTCATTTTCGCTGCTCTTATTCCCTTTGTACATTTTCATTGGTTTATTAATGAATTTTCCGTAGAGGTTCTCCTCTCGGCAACATGGTTTTTTCCCCTTTCTTAAGGGGTTTTTCCACGCTAAAATCGCCTGTGTTCTTTCCATTTATATATTTCAAGTTGTCTCCACAAACAACAAATAAAACCGGTTTTCAGAATCCGGTGACTGTTGGTACCCCCTAAAAAGGAACCACAACAGTTTGGCGCCGTCCGTGTGGAGCGATTTGTGGATTTACCCATTGAGGTCTCTATCCCGACGAGGAATACGCAGGCGACAAATCTCGCAATCGGTAACGAATTCTCAACAGATAATGGCGTATGCTTTTATAGGAACTATATTCTTTCACACAGGGATATGAGTTAGTCTTGGACGGCGGGGGTTTTGGACGGGTTTGAACTAGTGATAGCTCTGACTAAGTCGAGAAAGTCCTAGAACTTACCAAGAACTTAATTTCCCGCAAGAACTCGCTGGCCAAATCGAAAGTGTGAGAAATGTTATTTTCCGAGGTATTCGTTCTATCGACATGCTGAGAAAAGGGAATATAAATGAGATGCTCATCCAAAAAAAATTAGGAGCCTACATTGGGACTTATAAAAAACCGGGGCTCCCAAAACCGTAGCCTATCTTTGGACTCATAGAAGAACAGAGGCTCTCTACCAGCAGACATCCATGGATTTGAAGGGACGGGTTTTTCGTGATTGGTTTCCGTTCATAGCGGCCTCGCAATGACAAAACCCAAGGGGCTAGTGTTGAGAACCCTTAAACCGGGTACCAAGGATGTGTTCTTGTTGAGAACCATTAAACCGGGACCAATGATGAGTTCTAAACCAAGATGAATGTGGTCAGGCTCAAGCATGGATTCGACAGCTGAAATTACCAAATATAGGATCGGTCCCAGCAGATTGCTTAGGTACCGGAAGACAGCTTCGGTCCCGGAAGACAGCTTAGGGCCAAGCAGACAGCTTCGGTCCCGGAAGACAGCTTAGGGCCAAGTAGATAGCTTCGGTCCCAGCAGACAGCTTAGGTCCCAAAATACAGGATCGGTCCCGGCAGATTGCTTAGGTCCTAGAAGACAGCTTCGGTCCTGGAAGACAGCTTAGGGCCAAGCAGATAGCTTCGGTCCCAGCAGACAGCTTAGGGCCCGACAGACTAGATGTTGACCTATCAGCATGCATTCCACGCCTCGGGCTCAACCACGTTTTCCAGCATGTGAAAACAACCTCCAACAACCTTGTCAGAGGTGGTTACAGTGCATGGATTACACGCATCTCCCCCTCTATAAATACATAGCAAAAAGATAAGCTCAAGAGGACCCTTTGCACGCGGAAGAACAGGCTGTTACCCTGCCGGAATTCTTACAGCTATCTTTACCTCGTCATTTTCATTAGCCTTTCTTGTATAAACTTTGAGTTATTTCATTAGTGAACAGGCTAAGAGCATAATCAGCTCTTAGTCGAGTGGTTTTCACCCCAATTCTTGGGGTTTCCACTATATATCGCCGTGCACTACTTTGTTTTTAGCTTTTGATCGTCTTCCATACTTAAAAGAAATCAGAACCGAGTTCGTTTGTTGATCGAACCGGACGACTGTTGTTACCCCCTAAAAAGGGACCATAACAGTTAGAAATCGCGATCAATAATGCATTAGGCATAATCATGATGAATTGTTAGAAATTCTCGATGAATTACAAGCAAATTGCGATGGTTTGATGTCGGGGATGATTTTCGTGATGAATTTTTAGATTGTGAGGATTTTGACCCAATATTTATAATCGTGGAGTAATGAACAAGTTTCGATGAAAAATTTGGCTGGTGTCAGAATTCAACATTATTAGTATCAACATAAATGTTTCAACCAGATGAGTATTTATATAATTGGGGTTTTCTCATTGGAGTTCCTAGCAAAACATTGGCATGTGTGTGTCACAAATAACTTCAATTAATTCAACTAAAAAATAAAAATAATAATTGAATAATAAAAAATACTCGAAAAATTGTTAAAAAAGATTAGTGCGATGATGACATCACATTACATGCAATGACGTCCATCATAGTTATCAAAAGACTTTTCAATCTGATTTCTCCCGTTCGGTCCGTTTATTGAGTAGAATCATAATTTGGAATTTAGGATTTATGAGAAGACTACGATCAGTTTTGGACTCTCTTTGGAAATAACAAATTACAGGATTATGAATAGAATAATTGGCAAGGTACGAAGTATAAGGTAAGTGAATTTTATATTAGAAAATTTATATTAAACAACAAATTATGTTTTAAAGATAATTTATTTTGGGATATGTTTATATTCAAAGTTCGAAGGATAGTGGAACCAAAAAATTAAGAGAGTTAAACCTGGAGGTAGAATATGTGATTCATTAGGAAGTTTATATTTAAGAAAAAACTAAAGCCATGAGAACCACGTTGAAGTCATTAGAGTTAATTTAATTCAATTTGGACAATATCATGTAGACTTATAGAAGTGCATAACAAATTTAATGAATATTTTTTCAGTTATGTTTCTAGCTTTTCTTGTTTAATATGACGCGAAAAGAAAGAACATAGATTTACAGACCAAGTGCCTAGAAGAAAACACAGACCAAGAACAACCTGGTCATTCCACAAAGAAAAAATCGATAATACACCATACTCCAAATAAGAAAGAAACCTAATATCTCATTACCAAACTCACATAACCAAAGAGATCATTTTCGATGATCCACCTAGCTTGTGGCTTGCACTAGATAATTCTCAAATTTGTAGCTCGGGTCATCATTCTTAGTTTACTGTCAAAAGAGCTAGTTGCTTCTTGTTGGAAAATACAGAGGCTGAAGACCAGAGCAAAGAAAGGAAGCAGGGGTGATGGCAAGTTACCGGAAGCTTTAGTTTTATGTTTTATGTTTACTTTTATGATCTTGTAGCAAGCTTTCAAAGAACAATCAATTGACAATCTTGAACAAGTCTTGATCTAAGCTTTTGAATTCGAATTGAATTGAAAAACAACATATGGTTTTCTTCTACAGACTGAAACATTTAAGAAGAGGAAAAGCAAAGCATGTAATGACGCAAATGGTAAATTCTCTAAGCCTGCACGCAGATCATGGCCGCTGTTGTTTGCTCGAATTATCATAGGCAGCAGATTCAGGAGAAGGCCTGCAGACAGGTCCCTGCAGAGACACCAAAACAGAAACCATTTTCTCTTTGATTCGAACTTCCAGCAGCATGCTCACATTTTACGTTTAATGTTTAATACTTCTGCACTGTTTTTTCATTCTGCTCCTTTTAACCTTCTGTTATCGTTGCTTTATCTTTTTTCTTCATTGTGAACTGGCCCAACGGATCGAATTGCTCAAGCTTTGGAAAATTAGCCCACAATCTCCTCCTTCAATGCTTGAGCCTGCGGTCCTTTACAAATTCTTCGGCGAGTTCATCTGCTCCAAGCCAACAAATCTAATCTAGACTGAACTCCTTGAATTTTGAGAGAACTTCATCCTATGTTCTTTTGGGATAAATCTAGAGTTTTCTCGTTGTATCGTCTATGAATGTAACAAAGTACCTCTTCCTTTCAAATGATTCAAAATCCATTTCTCCACATATATAAAAATAAATTAGTTGTAGAGTTCAATTTTTCTGGTTGAAGGCACATTGAAAACCACACTATGCTGTTTTCCTCACACACAATCCTCACATTTTTCAAATTTTATCAGTTCATTTTATGGGATAAAACCATGCATGATTAGATACTTTAAACCATAAATGTTGAGATGAGCCATTCTCTTATGTCATAATGTTGATACTAAATCATACGAAGCTGAGATCGTGTAAGGTATTTCCATTTCTGTTCTGTATAGAGTCCGATCTAATCTGCCCATTGCAATGATCATTGATTCCTTTACCAATTTCCAAGTGCCATAAGCACAAACACTTGTGTATCCTTTCAGGTCAAATATGTTACGTGATAACCAATTAAGTCTAAGGGTAGGGATGCGTCACAATTGATTGAAAATCAAATGGTTCTAGTATTTGTTCTCACTTCGAATGTCCCAATTATGAGATTGTAGAGACGATGGACTTGCTCAACCTTGGACAGTCAACCTCTGGGCCCGGGTATCGTCACTTGAAAGGCTCAAGCTCGATCATCACCTCTTGAATCCTTGTTTGCTCGGGGTCGTCGTTGACATACCAAATGTTCACCAACCCATTATGCCAACCATTTCTCAAGTCGGTCATCGCTCGACACTAGTTCCGACATCGAATATTTTACCAGAGAATATCCGGTTAAAAAATATTGATTCATAGTATTTCATACCATAACAATATTCTTGAAGCATCATTTAAATATGCATATTGTAGTTGGTCAACGCTTGTATATTGATCACTTTAAAACATATCACAGTAGTATCTTCCACGTTCGCCAAAATGCTATGGAAATCCATTTCTTGGCCACGTGAAGTGAAACTAATGAAATGGGTGTTGGAAATCTGGATCAAACCTTCAAAGAAATAAACAAGATTAGTATTAAATACAATAAATATAAAACAGTACCAGAAAGTGATTTGATCTCAAGTATCAAATTTGGTTAGGTGTCGCTTGTGACACGTCCTAATGACGTTGAACTTAAGAACAATTCTGGCAAAATCGGTGTCCTCCAGGTTACATAAGCAGCAAGCTCCCTTGCTCATGAACGATGGTTGTTGTCGATGAACTCAGAATCGATACAGGTAAAAAAAAAGATAAAATAATAGAATACAAGGATTCTCTGTTTCTCGATATATCCTCCATCTCTCGATATATTTTCTCTCTTCATCATCTACAATACTATTATTATTTATATAATATAATGTGTAGATGAATATCTCTCCACTTCCGCCTCAACTTCTCCAATAAAATAGGAAATATAGTTTTAAAGGAATAAAGAGTCTCTTGGCTTTTTATTATGTAATTAACATAATATTAATAAAGTCATAAACATTTTAAATATATATAAATATTATCCAACAATCCCCCACATATTTAAAAGGTTTTATACAGATTCTGAGTTCAATCATATGAATATATATACACATCGTATATGGTGTCTTTTGGACTTTGAACCAGACCTAGAAAGAATGAGATTAATCACACATATGCAATGATGAAGCATATAGCTTCTATAAACCATTGAACATTATTGTGTGATAACATTCACCAATTATGCTTATATTCTCAAACAATCATTGTTCAACGCGATTTTGCGCTAATAGACCATGCGCGTGCCCAAATCTTCATGAATGCTCTAGAGACTTACCAAGGTCCCATAGGAGCAGCCTCACTCCACATTCATATAGGTGATTTCATCAAGTGTATACTGCAATCGACACACCACCCTAAAAGATATGCAAATCATTAAGTAATCAACCTTAGAATATATGCAGCAATGAGTTCCTCATGCTAAAACACCATAGGACGACTATATAACGTACTCATCAAGATTAATAGTGACTTAGTTATTACCCATATGAACTTACTTCATGGGATCTCCAATCACATAAGTTGGGTATCAATCACTATTAATCATCAATTGACACTAATCTCATTCCCCTCGATGTTTGAGCAATTGTTTATTTTCCCAAATGGCATAGTCAGAGGACTGGCCAAATACACTTCCGACTTCTCATATATTATAGAAATAATTCAATCTCTCAACATCTTATTCAAAAAGCATGTTAAAATATATAAGATGTATGATTTTGTAATTATAAGATTTATTCTTAAAAATTGATATTGTTGATTAACAATCACAATGTATAAACACAGAGGGTGTTAGTTTTAATCCTAATAGAATTTCTACTAAGAAATTTTTCAACAATTCAATCTCATTACTAGTCAGCTCAATTTGACAATAATAGTTTACTTTGATGATTTCAAGTCACATTACCCCACCCAATGTAAATATTATTTACTGGTAGATTTTGATCTCATTTGAATCGGAAATTCAGTCTCATCATTGTACCTTAGGTACAACATGTAATCTACCATATCATATACCAAAGTATATGGTATCTCTCAAATATTTCATTATAGTTATTTGAATATATTCACATTTATCCACACTAATTGATAAATAACATTTCATCAATTACATATTATATAACTTCTCGTATCACATTTTAGATGATTGGTTTCGGCCATAAACAAACTTTAATAGTCTATACATTTTGTTATCTAGGCTTGAAACAATACACCCCTTAGACCGAGTCACATAGATTTCTTCTTCAATATCACAGTTCACAAAACGATCTTGACATCAATCACATGAATGACAAGCCTATGGATAGAAGATAACACAATTAGAACACATATGCAAGTTACTCTAGTCAAAGGGGCAAAGTAATCAATATTTGGCTTCTTAATTAAGTATTTGACTACCAGCCGGTACATATTAACGTATCTACACGAAAGAATTTCTATCGAAATTCTAACTGTAGTAAATTAACTTTGCTTTTGAAGGCATATCAACTATCTCTCTTGTTCCAATTTTTAGGATAGAATCAAATTCTATCTTAATAACTTCTTTCCAACACTATGAATTTGAAGAAGAAAATATATAAAAGTAAGTCAAAAATTTTTATCAATTTGATAACACATAATAAACATCAACATATGATGTTTCTCTCATTTGACATTACTCTATCTCAAACTCTTAATAGATATTGTAATTTTAATATCTCTCGGAGTGTTACGAGAAATTATTCCGGATAGTGGAAATTTATTTTCAAAGAAACCAATATTCATTATCTCAGAAATAGTGTTGTAGTCAATGATATCGTTTCTCATCACAAAACGATTCACAACACTAATATCTATATAATGTATAAACATATAATTTGATGTATAAATCATCTCTATTTATTGATATAATGGAAAAAACATTCACATAATACCCCACATTTTGGGATATTTAAGTTTAGATTAAATTTTCCAAAATTACATCAATCAATAAATATCACAATCCAAATAATCAAGAATGATTAAGGGATATACACTAACAATGTCATGATATAATAATATCAATAAATTAACACAATCTAATTAATCCGATTAATAATCACACTAGTGAAATTAAATAATGCCATAAAACTGAAAATACAATTCAATACTTTCTAATTAATTTTAGCAGTTTTGTTTTTAATAAATCTCTTAAAAAATCGGATAAGAATATATTCTCAATTTGGCTATTGTCTACAATTTTTCAAAATCAACAGAATCACTCAGATTTGAATATTTAATTTCAAACAATTATAATAATGGTATATTTACTTAATACTCATATAAAATGAATTTTAATTTTCCGAATATATTTTTCAAAGCAACACATTACCATCCAATTAATAAACTAAAATACTAATTCAAACATTTATTGAATTTAAAAATAAAGAGACTAATTCAATATCTAAGATCCAAAATTTCAGGCATAAAATTAACAGAATAAGTACTGGTTCTACTTTTAATTTGAAAAATTACCAAATTTACAAATAAAGTTGAGACTTGAGAGCAAACAGATTCCAAAGCTCCGGTCAATAATCAAACACTTATTCTTAAATCTATATAAAAATTTTGGAAGTTTCAATGCAATTAGACAGAAGCAGAGTTCTTCAAATCCTTAGAATAAATGAAGGCACTACAAAAAAAATCAATTCTGGGTATTAATTTGAAGATAGTGACCATCTCGGCAATAACTTGAAAATGATGAGGATTTCCAATTTTTTGTTTTCTATTTCCGAGAAAATTTTGTAAAATTCACCGAAGGGTTGCTATCCATTTAAAAAAAAAATTGTACGATAGAACCTGGAAATGATGACGGTAATTGTTTTCATCTTTCATTGATTTGAACCAGAATAAAAATTGTTTTTAAGATTGTTGAAAATCTGAATTAAATCTTCAAAGAAATGAACAAGATTAGTATTAAATACAATAAATATAAAACAGTACCATAAAGTGATTTGATTTCAAGTATCAAATCTGGTTAAGTGTCGTTTGGGACACGTCGTAATGACGCTGAATTTAAGAACAATTCCGACAGAACCGGTGTCCTTCAGGTTACACAAGTAGCAAGCTCCCTTACTCATGAACGATGTTTGTTGTCGATGAACTCAGAATTAATACAGGTAAAAAAGAAGATAAAATAATAGAATACAAGGATTCTCTATTTCTCGATATATCCTCTATCTCTCGATATATTTTTTCTCATCATCATCTACAATACTATTATTATTCATATAATAGAACTTGTAGATGAATATTTCTCCACTTCCCCTCAACTTCTCCAATAAAATAGTGTTATGGTCCCTTTTAGGGGGTACCAACAGTCGTCCGGTTCGTTTAGCAAACGAACTCAGTTCTGATTTATTTTTGTTGTGGAAGACGATTAAAAACTGAAAATAAACGATGGCACGGCGATGTATAGTGGAAACCCCAGGAATTTGGGTAAAAACCACTTGACTAAGAGTAGATTATACTCTTAGTCTGTTCACTAATCAAAATAATTCGCAACGAATACAACAGAGGCTTAATGAAAATGACAAGGAAAAAAAAGCAGTAAGAACTCCGGCAGGGTAACGGTCTGTTCTTACGCGTCCAAAAGGTCCTGCTATTTCCGTCGTCGCGCCTTGTATTTATAGAGTCTACGGCGTGTGTAGATCACGCTCTATAACCGCCTCTGACAGGTTTGTTAGAAGTTGTTATCGCGGGATGTAAAACGAGGTTGGGACCGAGGCGTGGTCTGCGTGATCGGGCCCGAAGCGTGGTAAACGTGTGGAGGCCCGAAGCGTGGAAAACGTGAGCCTGTAACCGTTCAGACCGAACCAATGAGCCAGTTACCAGAAAGCGCTTTATTTCGCCTAAGGTTATCTTCGGTCCTCTCATTGAACATCGGGCCGCTTTTCCTTAAGTGTGCAAATGGGCTGCGAGAATTCGCTTCCACCATTTGAATTAACCCAGTAATTAATGGGTCTTGCCCATCACAAGGTACCCGGTCCTATAGTTCACATCAAATAGGAAATACAGTTTTAGAGGAATAAAGAGTCTCTTGACTTTTTATTATGTAATTAACATGATATTAATAAAAGCATAAACCTTTTAAATATATATAGATAATATAAATCTAGAAGAATGGGTTTGTTCTAGATTCAATAAGAAAAACAAAGGATTTGATTTATTCATTTATGAAATATGAATCGAATCGTGTCCAATTTGAAACTTTTACTGTAATAACATACCCGTGTAACAATGGATTTGTTTAGCAAATATAGTGCACAATATAACATTTCTCATATTCAACCACTTGATGGTGACATTATTTCAGTAACCTTTATATTTTAATAAATAATACTGATAAATAATAATGGTGACCATTATTAATGGTCACATTAACTTTTATATTAATGTGAGAATAGTATAAAAATATCTAATTATTAATGGTGACATTATTTCAATAATATTTGTATTTTAAGAAATAATATTGATAATTGATGATAATCGCATAAAAAGATTACATTATTGATGTAACATAATTTTAGTAACTTTTATATTTTAAGATACAATACTAATAGTTGATTATAATCATCCAAAAAATACTCATTTAAGTAGCCAAAGCATAAATGAAATTTTTTTATCTAAAGTTCCCGTTTTTGGTAAATTTTAATTAAGATTGAAAAAAATAATTTCGATCGAAATTTATGAAATTGTACAATAGAATTGAGTTTTCGTAAACTTTTTTATTTCTTTTTTTATATTTGTAAAATCAAAGACATATTTTTAGACAGAATGATGAAAGTTTAAATATTAATTTCGAACCAAATATTTAACTTAAATCATACAATAAGGGTTTATTCAAATAATACAATCATAGTAAAAAAAGAATTTTGAAGATACTTATTATATTTAAGATCATCCAATTTATTGTAGAAATTCAAATATTGATCACACATGGAGATTTACGTCACAATTCCCCGATTGGACGTTAAGGCTAGAGCAAACCTCAACCATCGATTCTCAGTTGCCACCTATGTTTTTCGTGAATTTGTAGTTGTATTTGAATTTTAATACTTTATTGTCCTGTCAATAGCATCATTGTGGATAAGAAGGATACGATATTTTGCTTCATATTATCACATGCACCTCTTCCTCGCCAGCCATCTGTCCTCATTCTTCAAAAAATGTAATATATACATCAATTGAAATAAGTTAGATATTTTTTGTATAATAAGTACTAATTATTCAAAATTCGTAATAAAATAATTTTAATAAATATGTAATTCAGTATAATATAAGATAAATTTATTTAAAATTATTTCGCATTTTTAGATTCACAATTTATCTTTAAATTATGTAAGCCTCAATATGATTCTCATTCAATACTTTATTCTTAAAATTTGTGCATTTTATATTAAAACATCACAAATTTACTACTTAAATCAATATTTTATTCCGAATATTTTATTTGTTATACAAGAAATTATACATTACTTTTTGAACATCATAAATTATATTAAATTTAAAAAACGAATCATTAAAAATTTATGTATTCTTAGGCTTTTAAGAATATAAATCATACATGAACTGCATTTTAAATTTAATACAATTAATGGCCAAATAATACCATGAACAATTAGTTTAATAATAATACTTAACTTTTTGAATTAAATATATATTTGCGGAATCCTTTGTCCATTTAAATTGCGGATGGAGTATCCGAATCGTATTATTTATAACAATCGGTAGATTTTATCCAATTTGTTGTTCTTATTTTTTAAAAATCTTTGTATTTATCCTCTGACGTGGAATTCCTTGTTTCTATTGGTGGAAGTTGGAGAAAAGTAAGTATTTAAAGGGGAGTCAAAGACTGTTTGATTCTGTTTCAGAATCAGTGTAAATGGAGGAAGAGAATGTGGAAATCCATGGAGATTTATTAGAAACTGTATTTGGTCATGTACCGTTGGTGAATTTAGTTTCGGCGGCCGGAGTCTCTAAGACGTGGAGCGATTCTGTAATATCGTCTCTCCGTTACCGGAACAAGCCTCGTCCATGGCTGATTATTCACGAGCAATCTACACGTCCGCCTTACGGTATAAGAACACGCGCGTATGATCCACGGTCTGGAGTCTGGATCAAAGTATCTCGGCCGCCGATCGGTGTTTCTGTTTCCGATCTCCGATCATCGAACTCTAATTTTGTATATATGTTTTCGTCAACGTCTCTTTCTTTCTCATCTGATGTATTGAATCTCAACTGGCGCCAATTAGATCCTCCTACAGTGTGGCGTGTGGATCCAGTCGTGGCGCAGATTGGCGATTGCGTTGTTGTCGCAGGCGGAGGTTGTGACTTTGAGGATGATCCTATGGCGGTGGAAATATACGATTTGAAAACTGGTAAACGGCGTCATTGCGATTCAATGCCGGTTTATTTGAGAGATTCGGTTGGTTACTCTCTTTCCGTGGCGGTGATTTCCAATAGACTTATCGTTACACACAAGGGATCCGGTTTGACCCATTGGATCGACCCGGGGCAAGGAAGGGAATCGTGGTCCGATCCTTTCAATCTGGATCCTGGTGAACCTTTGAGCTGGTTCTTGATTGGCTCCACAATTCAAGGTTTAATTCTCGTCGGAGTCTGCAGCATCCAAAATACTGTCGGATTGAAGGTATGGAAAGTTAATTCCGAAACATTTTCGTATGTTGAAATCGGAGAGATGCCGGTGAAATATGTGAACAAGTTAAGAAGCGAGAATTTTGGTTTTAGTTCGTTGAACATAACAACCGGGGGGAATACGGTATACGTGTATAACGATACGTGGGACGTGAAGGAGGTGGTCGCATGCGAGATGATCACCGACGATACGTGTAAGTGGTGGAGCGTGAGACATGTGGTGGCGCGTGAGGAAATGATAACGAATAGATTTGTTTATTCATGCTCCGCCGTTGGAATTAACGAGCTGTGTGGAATTTTGGGGTCTGGAGAAGTAACGGTTGAACTACTTTGAGGACCCTGACTTCATGAATGCATTCAAAACGAAGCTTCCATTAAATTATACCTAAAACACCTCATAAGAATGTATGAAAAATAATTACATTGTTTACAACCATTGAGTTATTGACAACCCTTTTAAAATAAGATTATGCAGTCAACTCTAATAATCAGTACCCTGGATTATAACGTGTAGATCGGAAAGGGTTAATAATTTGTTATAGACCATTATTATTATACATATTGATCAACTTTTTATGATTGTCTTTTCAGATACAATCACTAGAAGGGTGATGGTTGTCCAAAATACTAAGATGTGCGATTAATCTATTCATGCTTGAAGGAATATTCATCTCCCACCACCAATACGTGCACGATCTGCTGATCATAATCGTGAAAAGGAAGATCTGGAGGAGTAGAGGCGTACTCTATTCGATCAGTTAGAGGATATGGAGGAATGTTGTATTGGAACCTATTCATGATGAGGTTGCTGATGAAGAAATAGACTCAATACGAAACCCACGAGTACCATCTGTTAGATTATAGGGAGAGAAAACATTCAATTTATAGAGGATTGTGAACTTGATCGATTCGAAGTTTCAATAGATGAACATTAAGATTGAGCATAATGAGGCTCGAATGAACCAGCTAGATGTCAACCCGGGCCATCGTTA
Organism: Utricularia reniformis; assembly: GCA_009725065.1. Taxonomy (NCBI): domain Eukaryota; kingdom Viridiplantae; phylum Streptophyta; class Magnoliopsida; order Lamiales; family Lentibulariaceae; genus Utricularia; species Utricularia reniformis. Next base: position 645,931 of record RWGZ01000555.1, read on the forward strand.
TGAAAGACGATGGGTGCATGGCGGGCATACCCGTGATACCACACCTCCACTTATGAGGGTAATTATGCTGGACAAGAAAGGACAATTAAGCCATTCAATGAAAAAAAAAGCCTTATCGTTGATGGAGTCTAAAAAGTTTGTGGAATTCTTCGAGTGCTTTATCACCATTTTTCATAGCAATTATTAATGCTACCAGGTTCGAATGCATTGAGATGCCCAAGAATCTTCCAAAGTACAGATGATCGACATATCCCATGCTCACACTTTAAACTTGGAAATTCATGTTAGTTTGATGAATTTCAGTGATGTCGTTATGTGTTTTATTCTTGCTGCTTCTTTGAAAAATTATGCACTCCAGTAGTTTAATCGACTGCAAGGTTTTCTATTGTCTCTTATTAAGATTTCAAGGATCAATTCTATTTGGTTTTTGCGCATTTGAGCCACCGATCAAGTCTATTATATCTTTGACCACATTATGCTTTGATTCTTCGAAAAAAATTTGGGTTTTGTAACTCGTTTTGAGGCAGTGTAGGAAATTCCCTCGGATAACTGTTAGTGAAAAAGTCGGAGTACTTCAGCTTATTTTGACATATCATCCCCTAAGCATTCTTTGGACAATGATCCTCCGGAAAATATGGAGGAACTTGCCCTAATGTGCACATAGTACATTCGAGAAGATGAATATTGTGTGACCATGAAGTTATAGAGATTCATACTTATGGATCACATAATATTGCTGCAAATCGTGTGGTATATCGGAATGTATCACTGTTGAAGTCCAAGATGTAGATTTTCCGACATTCAGTTATGGCCAGATCCTCGATGTAATTGAACAAACGAAAGGGAGGATCCCTTCGATATCCCCCTCCATTGCAGTGCCGACACCAGGGACTCATGAGTCCAAAATATTTTGTCGTTTTCATCAGAGTTTCAGACCTATTATTAATGAATGTCGAGATCTGATGTCCGAAATTGAGAGATTATTGGAGCTTTGCTAGGTAGATGAGATGATTAGTATTGTGGAAGGAATGCCCGAGGTCGAGTCTGGAAAAATAAGTTTGAGTGCTCAGCTTGAGAAGGCAGAGAAGCCCACCAAGATTGACTTACAACGACCTGAGACAAGAGGTCATGGTCATGGAGGACAGCGTGTTCACTATCCCCGAGGAGACCAAAGAGGATTATTTAATGACGTTCGACAGAAAAGCGGAGATATGAGGAGATGAAACTATCATGGTCGAGGTAGGAATCCTCAGTTCTGGAACCCGCAGGGCTATTAACGGGAAGGTCATCCACATGCTTGAGAGAATCAACAACATCCACCTCCCTCTCCTCTTGGGATCCCAAATCCTGGTCAACCCATCTTGAATATTGAGGAGGCTAAGATAGTTTGGGGTCGTCTAAGCCAAAATATGCTTACTATTGCGGGAGGAAGGAGTGATAGAGATTCAAATTGAGCTACAAAGTGATTCCACCTTGAATTGTAGCAACGGGGTCATTTCATGGAAGTTAATTTTCCAGATATCTGAATTGGAAAGAATGGACTCGATGTATTTTGTAATTTGGATACTCCATGAAGCATATGACACATTTTCCAATGTATCTTGAGATTTTCAAGATGGGATGAGATTAGGTGTGTTCATTCGGTAAATACCGAACCGAATTTCAATTAGCGAATAAGTCAAAAAAATATCTACCGAATACCGAACCAAATTTTGTAAGTTCGGTTCGTTAAATACATAATTGTTTCGGTTCGGTTTCGTTATTTACCGAAATACCGAATTTTCCCAGATTAAATCAAATGAAATAAAAAACTAATCATTATATTTATTTAATTATATCATTAAATACAAAAATATTAGTTTTAAATTAAACAAAAGCTTAAATTTGGTATTCGGTAAATTATCGAAAACTGAATTTTTTTACCGAACTTAAACCGAACACCGAAATAGCCAAAATTTAAAAATCGAATACCGAACCGATTTCATAATCTGGTATCGGTTCCTAAGAAAAATTCGATATACGGTTCGGTATTTGGTTTTTACCGAATAGTGAACACCCCTATATGAGATGATTAGTATTGTTGAAGGAATGGCTGAGGTCGAGGGAGAAAAGTAAGTTTGAGTGCTCATAACGGGAAGGAAGAGAAGCCCCCAAGATTGATTTACAACGACATGAGACAAGAGAATGCGATTATGGAGGATAGCGTGACCACTATCCCCGAGGAGCCCAAAGAGAATTTTTTAATGGCGGTCGACAGAACGACAGAGAAATGTGGAGAGGAAACTGTCGCGATCACGGTAGGAATCCTTAGTTCAGGAACCTGCAGGGCTATCAACGGGAAGGTCATCCACCTTCTAGGGAGAATAATCAACAACCAGCTCCCCCTCCTCTGGTACGCCCAAATCCTGGTCAACCCATCTTTAACATTGAGGAGGATGAGCCAGTTTGGGGTCGTCTAGGCCCAAATATTCTTACTATTTTTGGAGGAAGGAGTGTCAGAGATTCAAACCGAGCTAGAAAGCGATCCCACCGTGAATTGTAGCAACGGGTTCGTTTCATGGAAGTTAATTTAGTCTAGATATCTGAATTGGAAACAATGGCCTTAAAGTATTTTTGTAATTTGGATACCCCAAGAACCATCTGACATGTTTTCCAATGTACCTTGAGATTTTCAATTTGAAATGGCGTCGGGGGTATATTCGTAATTTGGAAACCCAGAGTTCATTTGGCGCATCTCTAATGGTATTTTCGGTTTTCTCAGATGATTTCAATATAAAATGAATTCAAATTTATTTTTGTAATTGGGACATCCAAGGGCTGCATGGTAGGACTCTAATAATGTTTTAAGTGTTTTCACATAATTATGGGGTGAAATGACGTCATAGGTATTTTTCGTACTTTGGGCGCCCGGAAGGCGTTGCGGCGAATCATATATGGTATTTTGTTTATAATTTGAATATTTTGAGACAAAATCATGTCTAGAATATTTTTTCGTCTTTTCGTACGGTAGGTGTCGATCGAGATGGGCCTAGAATTAGGCTATTATTCGATCCGAACGAATCGAACGCGTTGTTCAAATTATTAAGTGAAAATATGTTCGTTCATATTTTTATTCGAACATGTTCATGTTCGTTCATATTTTATTCGAACGTGAAAATATGTTCGAACATTGTTCAAATTATTAAGTGAATTTTCATGTTCGTTCAAATAGCTTGTTCGAACCTTGTTCATACGATTTCTTCAAACATGTTTTTACTATTTGTGTGAAATTCATCCAAAGGGTTCTTCATGTTCTAATTCATCCTTATTTTCCGTAGAAATTTGTTCTTTATAAAAAATAATAACTTCATCCAAATGGTTTACTCACGGTGATGAACATCCGTCTTGCTCAACATTTGACATTTTGAGAGTTTTCTAGAATATCAAATGTCTTCTCTTTTCCGATTTTTAAATCCAATGAACAATTGAGAAGTGATTCTCAACTGCCGCAAGAGTAAATGATTAAAAATTAGGGTTTTGTAAATGTTTTTAAAATTTAAATATTATAATAATATATTAGAATAAAAATTAATTTAAATAATATATTTGTTCACGAACGTTCACATTTGTTCACGAAAATGTTCGTGTTCGTTCAAATTATAAATGAACAAAAAATAATGTTCGAACAATGTTCATATTTTTATTCGAACGAGCGAACACAATCACATACGAGCCGAACGCATATTGTTCACGAACTGTTCGGATCGTGTAACAGCCTTACCTAGAATAATCCAAAGAATTACGATAGACATCCAAAAATGGGGGTGAATTTTCAGGTAAATAGTGTTGCAATGTAAAAGTCGGGGGGAGTTGCATTGTATAGTCCAAAAATGAGCGGTGAATTTGCACCTGGCCCAAATTAGTGGTGAATTTGAAGATGAATAATATTGCGGAGCAAAAATCAAAGGGAAAACTGTTTAAGTACAAAATCCACAGTGAATTTACACTATATGATGCAAATCCACTGGGAATTTGTCCAATGAATAGTGTTTCAACGTTTTCATATCGATTTTCAATATCAAGCTCATTCCTCCACCCATATCAACTTTAGATAATTTATTTTTATCACATATATCATATTTTGTATTGCTACACTTGATTTTAGTGAAACACTCTGGTAGAGCTTTGCTTTGACGAAGACGTATACCCCCACGTTGGTGGTTCAATCTCGTAATTCTTTATGTCTTTACAACAACAACAATAAAATCTGACTAATCCAATATTAGGTAAAATATTTTAAGATAATATCAAATGCATATGTACAACATGCTATATTCTTATCAAAAACCATGCCTAGGGTGTTCCATTTTGTTCCCTCTTACAATTGACAGATGATGTCTTACTTAGAGTGGAATTCGATCGGTTAAGCGGTTAAACGACCAAAAATTTTACAAATAATTGGTTTTGTAGCCCAAAATTTGAAAACCGAAACCGAACCGTTTAACCGCTTTATAAATTTATAACCGACCAAAACCGACGGTTAACCGATTACCGTTTAACCGATAATTTTTTAAAAAAATTTCCACAAACTTTGTTCCATAGTCACTTTTTTAAGAGCTTGATTTGTATACTTTAGAGAACGATTTTCATACTTTCGAGAAATAGATTAGATAAATATAGATCAAGCATGGAACTCGAACTGGACTTTCGAGAACGATTTAGCAACAATGGCGAATCAATTACAAAATACAATAAATTGTTTTGAATTCATCATTTTATCAATAATTCACAAAAAATTATCATGAGCAAATTCACAAAAAATAACACAATAATCCATTATTATCATGTTTAGAAAGAATCTAAAACATTAAATATAAGATTTTAAATCTAAAATAAGAAAGTAAATTAAAAAAAAATATTAGACATAAAAATAATAATATAAAACATTCAAATGTAAATATTTACATAAATAATTTTCTAAAATTGTCCATTCGCAAATTAAACATAACGCAATACATTTAATATGAACAAAAATATTCAACTTAACAAAAAATTAAATATAAGAATTCAATATTATCATGCTTAGAAAGATTCTGAAATACGAAAAATTTAAATATGAAAATAAGAAAACTGTAACACTAAAAAAATAATAAACACATAAAATACTCACAAATTGCCATCAAATATGCAATTAATCATAGCAAAAAAAGAAAATATTACTAAAGTATATTTAAAGGCATATCAACAACAGAACATAGAAAGAATTCTACAAACTCTAATATCATGTAAGTATAATTTCTTTTATTTAGATAATGAAAATATGGGTCATGTGACATGTGAGATAAGAGGTGGGAAATTATCATGTGTATTAATTAAATAATTTAATGGTTAACCGACGTCAAAACATATATTAATAAATAAAACCGATTACGACCGTATAATCGTTTTAAACAGATATGAAACCGAACTGTAAAAATCGATTAACCATATAATTGACACCGTTTAACCGATTAAAATCAGTTCGATTTGATTACACGGTTCCGCAGTTGGGTGTCCCACCACTAGTCTTACTATACTACTCCGATGATGTACTTGGAACGGTAATGTCATTTAGCAACAAAACAAGTAGTGCACACATGCCATAAGATCTCCGATGATCACTTACTATACTACTCCAATTGACAGATGATCTCTTACATATTTTGAGCTCAACTTTCCTAACTTTGATAACATGCAATGGTCTAGTAGCCCCTCCAAGATCTTTGGTATAAGCATCACCAGTGTCCTATAATTCATTCTTATCAACAGTTTCACCGAAAGAGCAAACAAGACGAGCTACGAACGAATTTACCCTTAGGATCCACTTCATAATGAGTTCACTCACAACTAGGGTTGGGCACGGATCTCAATGGGTTATGAAATTTTCTTAAATCTTTAATGGGGCAACTCAATTTGTTAGAAATTCAATTCAACCCATCAATGAATTGATATAATATAAATTATAAACTTAAAAACTTATATTTTAATTAAAAAATAAAAATAATCATTTGGTCCATATCAATCCGTATAGGTTGACTGGCTTATTTTATATACCTACCCGCACAAATATTTTTCAAGGGCAAACCCACAGGTTGACCTGTTTGTTCAGCTGGGTCGGCCCAATCGACCCTACTCAGAACTATGGGATGTATCCATTTTTGTTTTCCTCCACATGCATGCATTTTCATCAATTATATGCATGGTAAAATCATGTTGTCCAAATATTAGTTAAGCATTTCAGGCAGTATCACATTGGAAGTGTAGTTATGCATTTCTTCACACTATTATAGTTAATTTTTCTTGAAAGTAGACTCAAAAACTAAACAATTACTTTCCATATTTTTATAAGAAACCATTTCATAAAAATACTAGTAAAATAACATCATAAAATAGTTTGTATTATTAATCTCAAACTCAATCATATGTTTACCTCCTATTTTCTTGTTGTTTCTCCTCTACGAAGATGTGCATTCCCCTAACATAGTTTCCCCTTGTTCTTTTCATTGTTTTCTGCTGCATTTCCTTTGTTTTTCTTACTACCAGTAACTTATTTACACTGTTTCACCACTATTTCCTTATGTTTATCAACTCAATGTTGTTATTTTTAAACCTATTAGTTAAGCTACGTTCTTAAAGCGATAAAAATGACACCAGATTTATAGTGGTATCCGATCACGTTGTCTTAGTTAAGACACGATCATATCGGCAATCCACTTTCCAACACCCTGCAATTTACCCAAATGTCAACTATGTCAACCGATACACATCTCTATATTTCTATAGTAATTGACATGTGTCTTTCATACCCTTCATTATCATAATCATCGTCATTTACCAATTATATCCATCATATATCGGTATTTATGATTCGGTTCAAACCTCAAAATCGACCTTGAATCTCATTCGAATTGAATATGGAATCATCGATTCCTTAGTTTTTTAAGTCAAATTTGTTGGAGATATTAGGATTTAGATGATAGTAATAAGAAGAATGCTTCTGCAATTATATGATTTTGTAGAATATAATATTATATGAATGATTAAATTTCATTAATTTAATGAAATGAGTTTACATCATATAAATAAAGATAAAGATGTAACAACTTAAGCTAAAAATATGAATTTATTTGAATGAATTTGACTGGTTATTTAAATGATTAAACCGAATCTTGCATGCTGAATAGCAATCGTCCTGACTCAAATATTTTATTCTTAATTGAACTAGAATTTATTGGTCTTCATATTCAAATATTGAGTTTACTCCCAACAAAATTAAACCTCAGCCGAACTTATTACATTTCGACTCTACTCGAACATTGAAAACACTCAAGTTTATTTCAGTTTAGATTGCAGAATCCACTATTAAATGTACAAAATTAATAGAATTCTAGATTTAAAATTCACAAAAAAAATAAGGATTTAAGAAATTGAGGTACCTAATGGATTTGAATACAAACTTGAGTGAACAAAAACAAAAAAAACAAATTAAATATGAATATTCTTATCTATTTATATATATAAGAATGTATTTGTATATTATATAAGTTCCGATAATTATAACATAATTTTATCAAAAACTTTTATAAATTCAAGATAATCATAATCTGATTTATTCATCACTATTCACTACACGGTTCAATGCATTTCAGCACACCTAATCGTATCATATTTTAATAGTTGAGGCAAAAGACACTCCATCTATAAAATCGTGAGCTACACCAATCGTGAAATTCTCTTGCTATCTCTGTATACCCACATATTAAAGGTAAACAATTATTAAGAGTATTTTAATTATTAAAATTAGAAAATATAAAACATAATTATTTAAATTGGTATTTTGCAAATTAAGGTACATAATGATACATATTATAAAATTAATTTTTAAATTTTAATTTTTTTTAAAAAAATTAAACAATAATTAAGAGATTTAAAAAATTTATTAATTTTTATTTCTTATACCACTTTATGTGACCTCAAAGTTATATAACTCATAACTCACAAAATAAATGGAATAAACGGTAAAAACGTAAAATTTTACACAAATGAAAAGAATGATAAAATTGTAACACTTGCAGAATATAAAAAGAATGATAAATAATAAGGAATGATAGCTAACAAGGTAAGGAGTTAGAAAATCTAAGTAAAGAGAAAAGGAGTTAAGTGTGGAAACTCATACGGAATAGATAAGTGCCAAAGCAAGACACGACATGACCGAACTTGACTAAGTCAACACCACGTCAAGGTATAGCATGAATGAGCTTGACTGAGTAATGCTAAATTGGATGCGAGTGAGTTAATGATGTGGCATGACTAATGCTAACCTGGATGCTAATGAGTCAATGTTGCGGCATGACTAGACGTGACCACGTAAATGCCTTGATCGGGCGCAACATGACCGAGCGTAGACAAGCAGACATTTGTGACAAAAGCGCTGCGCGACCGAGCTCGGTCAAGGTCCAAGGTTACAGGCGGTTGGTCTAAGGTCGGGCCAAAGCAAGATATGGCTTGCCTGTAAAATTGGGGCAGTCTCAAGCACTCAAAGGGGACAACCACTATCGACCGAGGTTTGAGTTGTGGATGACGATCGGCATCTGCTGACCGACATAAGCAGTCTAAGTCGATCGGCAGCTTGTGTCGATTGACATCTTTATTGTTTTAGGTCTAATTCACGCATTCTATAAATATGTAATAGACTGAATATCCGCCGCAAGAGCGAGAATCATTTTCCGATTCAGAATCCTCTCATAAACTATCGAATTTTAACATGGTATCGAAGCTCAGGTGATATGAGCGGACTGATTCCAACACCGGGGGGAGATTTCCCCATACTGACGTCAAGGCCTCTGGGTCAACTGACACCAAGCGAAGGAAGAGGAAGGGGCAGAGGTACTCGCAATCCTCATACACCATCTTCCTACGCAGCGAATGCTCCACCACTGATGGGTGAGCCATGTACTAGATTAAATGTCCAGTTTGAACAGAATGTAGGGCTCTGGTGCCCGAACTTTACTGGGTTAGGTAACCCAAATTTTGTGACGAATGTTCCTCAAAATATGTTAGGTTCAGGGACAACTCCGCCCCCATTTGACATCAACAGAATCTCGTATAGAGATACATTGGCATGGGGATTGGCCCCTTCGGACCACTCTGGTTTGATTATTCATGCTGTCATTTTGAAGGGAGACAACTATGGTGAATGGACACATGCCATGAAAATGACATTGAGAACTAAAAGGAAGCTAGGGTTCGTGGATGGTAGTATCGAAACTAAGAGTGGGGTTGAGTGATGATTGGATAACTATTAATTCTTTGCTTGTCCAGTGGATTTTGAACACATTAGAGCCCCAAATTCGTTCGACAGTCTCCTTTATTGACTCAGCGAAACTGCTTTGGGAAGAACTGTACCAACGGTACTCGATTGGAAACGGGCCTCGGATTCATGAGTTAAAAGGAGAGCTTGATGCTTGTCGACAACGTGGGGATAGCGTGGTAGATTATTTTGGAAAATTACGAAAATTGTGGTGTGAATTGTCAACCTATGAGGAGGGATTCATTTGTTGTTGCAGACAGAGTTCGTGTGAGGCCATGAAGAGGTTTCTGCGCAGACATGAGGATGAAAGAGTACATCAATTCTTGCTAGGACTAGATGATGGAATTTATAGCATAACTTGATCAAATATTCTCAGTGCAGAAAATCTACCGTCTTTGAATCAGGTGTACTCCAAAGTAATCTTGGAAGAACGGCATAGAACCATGATGAAAAATAAAGAAGAACGACGGGAAGCTGTTGGTTTCACGGCTCACACAGACACAATGGAAAAATCGAAGGTTGTGTGCAGTGCTTGTGAGATACCCGAACACACAATTGAGACATGCTTTCATGTTAATGGTATCCAGACTGGTTGGGAGAACGACCCAGAGTGTCGATCAAAAACTCTACGGCAGTTCTGACCTAGCTTGGGTTGAAAAGACGTGGGCCTAGTCGGGAAAGAGCAAGGGTCGAGGACGAGGTCGACATTTTTCGGGTCGACAACCGCTGACCAGCAGCAAGGTGCCGACGGCCAATTCAGCTGCGGCCGTCTCAAACCATGTCGATCCACTCCTTGGGTTTTCTGACGAGCAGTGGACCTTTCTGAAGAACGTCATTGCATGTGCTCCTACTTCTACTGCTAAGTCACATCTTTCATCTGGTATGTTTCCTCGAGGGTATTGGATTGTAGATTCTGGTGCCAATCGGCACATGACGGGTGACTTGAATTTTTTATCTTACGTTCGTCAGATAACCCCTCGACATGTGACATTACCTGACAACAGACAATCTGTTGCTTTGAAGTGTAGGAAAGCCCGCATTTCGTCTAACCTCACTATTTGTGATGTTCTTTATATCTCAAATTTTGGACATAACTTGCTATCTGTTAGCCAGTTGCTCAGAGATGAATCTCTATTTGTGATCTTTACTCGTGAATTTTGTCTCTTGCAGGACACAACTTCGAAGACCTCGATTAGGGTGGGCCTTCAGAGTATTGGAGTTTATGGGTTGAACTCCTTGGATGATATTCAGGCAAACGCGGCTATCAAACAAGATGGGTGGTTGTGGAACTACCGGCTGGGACACCCCTCCAAATCCGTAGTCTCGAATCTCCATCTATCTTTGTCTTTCTCTTCAAACGATTATTGCACTGCTTGTTTTAAAGCTAAACAAACCCGAGACTGTTTTCCTTTTAGTTAAAATGTTGCTACTTCATGTTTTGATCTGATACATTGTGATTTGTGGGGACCTTATCGATTTCCATCTACTTGTGGTGAATCTTATTTTTTGACACTTGTTGATGATTGTTCTAGAGCCATCTGGATTTATTTGTTATCAGATAAAACTCAGGTTGCTTTCACTGTTGTGGATTTCTTTCAGTTGATTCAGACTTAATTTGGTCATACTATTAAGTGTTTTCGGACTGATAATGGTATTGAGTTTCTACCTCTTAAATCTTTTCTCCATTCCAACGGTGTAGTACATCAATCTAGCGTGCCTTACACACCTCAACAGAATAGTCGTGTAGAGAGGAAACATCAACATATTTTGAATGTTGCTCGTTCTCTTCGTTTTCATGATTCTTTACCTATCCGTTTTTGGGGGGAGTGTGTCCAAACTGCCGTGTATCTCATTAATAGAGTTCCCTCGTCAGTCCTTGACAATCGCAGTCCTTATGAAGTTCTTCACAGTCGTCCTCCCCCCATATCACACCTTCGAGTCTTTGGTTGTTTGGGCTTTGCCTATCAATTGCCTAAACCCTCAGATAAATTTGCACCCCGTAGCCGACAGTGTGTTTTCATGGGCTATCCTGTTAATAAAAAAGGGTGGCGTATGTATGATCTACAATCTCAAAAATTATTTGTTTACCGATATGTGACATTTTGTGAGACTGTTTTCCCGTTCGGAGTTTGCCCTCTTCCTCTGAATCAGTGCTGCCCTATTCCTTCTGTGTCGACAGAACCGGTGCCGATTGGGCAGGTGCCGGTCGACACCATGACGACCAACCCTGTGTCGATCGTTTGCTCGAATCCCGTGTCGACCAGTCAGTCACCATCTATGTCGATCATGCCCTCATCGACACCCTCGTTAATTGAACCTTCTCTGTCGGTCTCACCGTCACTTCCCCCTCGTCGATTGAGACTTCTGATCATTTGATCAACCCTTCCACTATTGTCCCAGTCGAGGATACCCCAGACACTGTGCCGATGGGAAAAGGTCATCGATGTAAGTGTCGATCAGTACTTCTGAAGGATTATGTATGCTCGACAGTACATGTGGAGAACATAAACTCTATTGCTTATGGAAGTCCACCTCCTGAACGGGTCTTGGGTAAATGTGCCTATCATATTGGTAACTATATTACTAATCGTCGTTTTTCCTCAGCAAACACAACCTTTGCTAGTGCGGTGGTTCAGTCTCCTCAGAAATCACACTCATTCAAGGAAGCCATGAAATTTAAAGAGTGGCGAGCAGCTATGCACAGTGAGATCAGTGCCCTGGAGTCTAACAAAACATGGATATTTGAGGACTTGCCAAAGGGAAAACGATCGTTAGTCACCAAGTGGGTCTACAAATAAAACACAAAGCTGATGGATCCATCGAGAGATACAAAACACGTTGGTTATTTTGGGGAATACTCAAGTGGAAGGGATTGACTATGAGGACACATTTGCTCCTGTGGCAAAAGCCACCACAGTTCGAACCCTATTAAGTGTAGCTATTGCTAAAAGCTGGTGCATTTATCAGTTGGATGTAAATAATGTCTTATAGATGAAGAAATCTATATGAAGATCCCTTATGCTTACGAAGGAACACCTGAAGGAAAGGTTTGCCGACTTCGGAAATCCCTATATGGGCTAAAGCAAGCCCCACGCTGTTGGTTTGCAAAATTGACTACTGCCCTCAAAGGAATTGGTTTTAAACAATCCGTGGCGAACTATTCATTGTTTTCATATTCTGCCCCGGACGCCCAATTGTTTGTTTTAGTCTATGTTGATGATATTATTGTTGCAGGAAACACCACAACCGTTGTTGATGATTCAAGTCCCGGCTCGGGAACATGTTTCATATGAAAGATTTGGGTAAGTTGAAGTATTTTTTGGGAATCGAAGTAGCACGAGGGCCTGATGGCATGTACCTCTGTCAGCGTAAATATGTTCTGGATATTATCTCTGAAACCGGACTCTTGGCATGTAAACCGGCTAGAACACCCATGGAGCATAATCATACATTGTTCTCGATCGACGAGGATTTTATGGTTGACCCCATGCCCTACCATCGTCTGGTCGACAAACTGATCTACCTGTTATTTACTCGTCCTGAGTTGTGCTTTCCTGTACATGTACTATCCCAATTTATGCAACGTCCTCGCTATGACCACTTGGAGGCCGTCTTGAGAGTGGTGCGCTATTTAAAGGGTTGTCCAGGTCGGGGAATATTGCTACGTTCGACATGCGACTTGCAGTTGTATGGTTCTTGTGATTCTGATTGGACAATGTGTCCATCAACACGCAAATCCTTGACAGACTATCTTGTATTTCTAGGCTCGTCGCCAATAGCATGGAAAACTAAGAAACAAAATACATTATCTCTTTCGTCGACTGAGGCCGAGTACCGAGACATGCGGTCTGGGTGCCAAGAATTTTAGTGGCTTCGTAGCTTACTGACAGACTTGGGAGTCACTGACGATATGAAAGCTGTGACTCTCTTTTGTGACAACCAGCCAACTATCCAGATCACTGCTAATCCGGTTTTCCATGAGCGCATCAAACATATTGAGGTTGATTGTCACTATGTACGGAATCAAGTGCTGGTTGGTACAATAAAAACACGATATGTGAAAAGTGAAAATCAACTGTCAAATATACTGACTAAATCTTTAAGTGCTAATCGACTTCACCATTTGTTGAACAAGTCGGGGATCCAAGACCTGTACCTACCGACTTGAGGGAGGGTGTCGACCGAGGTTTGAGCTGTGGATGATGATCGGCATCTGCCGACCGACATAAGTAGTCTAAGTCGATCGACAGCTTGTGTCGATCGACATCTTTATTGTTTTAGGTGTAATTCACACATTCTATAAATATGTAATAGACTGAATAATGGCCGCAAGAGCGAGAATTATTTTCCAATTCATAATCCTCTCATAAACTATCAAATTTTAACAACCACAAGTGCAAAGGCCAGCCAGGGTCTTCGGGAAAAAGGTGAAAAATGTAAGGGTTCTTAGTTTATGTGATACTAATTCATTTTTAGAGAGTTGTGGCTGAGGGAACCGAGAGGCGCAGGCAATCGGGCGGTGGTAGCTGCGAGGCTCATACTGGGTGGAGGCAGTGGCACGCTGGTAGAGTAGCCTCGGGCGTGCTACCGATCATGGAAGCAACAACAATCAAGACCCGGCGCGGGGCGAAAGCTGGCGTGGCAGGGCCTGATCATGGCAAGACGGGCGATGGACGCTCGCATCGGATAAGACTTGCGCTGGGTGCACGCATCATGGAAGACAAGCGATGAGCGTTCGCACGATGGCCCCATACACATGTGATGCCACGATCAGACCCTTCGCCAAGGCATCTCCGATGGCAATGTGGCATTCCACGGTAAGAGCCGAATGGGTCATGTTGCTTGCCTCGAGTCCTTGATGGGCCGTTTGGTTTGAGCGAGTCTGCTCAAGTGGAGACTCCGGATAAGACACGCCTGGGGTGTGCACGGATTGGGCAATGATGTGTGAGGCATTGTCTGCTCTAAATGACTCGTGGTTGAGACTGGGCGCTCATGAGGTCCAAGTCCAACTAGATGGGTGTTGTGTGGTGTGTGGGACGCTAAGGTGCAGTGCGTGGTCAAGCGGGGATACGCAATGGTATCACTTGTAGCCTAAGAGACTAGAACCTGAATGAGACTAAATGACTAATTTATCTATTAGTGTTTGAGTACCCTTATTGAGATTGAAATCTTATAAGTGTTTGGTGCATTTTCAGTTTTGGTCGATCCGGAGATTTGTGGCGATGATGCGGAGTAAGAGGCTCACATGTTCCAGAGGCACGAGGCTTAGTACTTTTATTTTTGATGATTTGAGACCTTATTACTTGAAACTCCGATTTTAACTTTGATAAATAAAAACATGCTTGTTTCCTTTATTTATATAGAAACACATCGTAAGGTCAATTAAGGCTATGTGTGCTCATGGGGATGGTCGACTGTCTCATGCGCATCGGAGCGGGTCAATAACCCCTTATATAAACCAATTCAAAAGTTCTCAAATTTATAAAAGTGGTTTTTTATACCATTACCTAATAAAAGTGGCTAATGTAACCTACAAGAACTCATGTAGGCTAACTTTATCTTACTTATTTTGAAGTTAATTGGAACTAAATTGAATAATTTGGAAGGTTTAGTGACAATTCAAACAAACCCTTCGTATCTGCCATTCAGGGTTTACAAGAAGCTCCAACGTATTCTTCTTTGTTCTTATAGCGCTATTTTCTCACCACCCAGAGGCCAGAACGCATACTTGTCTATTCTGGGGTCGGAATGAAAACTAAAATCTGAATGTTGCATGGGAGATGGAGAAGTTAAAGAGAATTCGAATAGTGTTTAAAGATGAGGAGATTCTGAGCGATACCCAGAAATTGGAAGGCTTGGGGCGCTGCTGGGTTCTCTTGAATCATCGAGAACTCTGCACTGTTGCTGATGTGATATCTTACTTTCTCGACGTATTTCGCCTTCGAAAATCCTGCCCTGATGGTCTCGTCCTCTCTGTAAGTTCCGAAAGTAGAAGAGAGGCCAAGTAATTTTTTACATTTTTATTCATGATTTCTTAGTATTGCCATGTGTTGTTCTCCGCTATGCCATGAGTATGCTTGTGAGATCATTTATTCGATTTAAAGTTTTACTCTCAAAATCTGAATTATATTGTGTCGGAAGTTTAAATCTCTTATTTGATTTATGTGCTTCATTTTTTGCAGATATCTGGGTTTGTGTTACCACCGTTTGAATCTTCTTGCATTTTGAAGGGTAATGAAATTATAAGGTTAGTATAAGTAAGCCCCAATTGATGCCGTTCTATGCTTTCTCTCATCTCATTACATTTCCTTGCGACTATGAATAAGTACGGTGAGCATTCGAGAAGATAATTGTGGGTGCTTTGATATTTTTTTATGATCAGAGTGAGAAAGAAGAGAAAAGACATTCTATGTATAGAGGGTAACCACACTGCTGAAGTTGAAAAACTAGAAAAGAAGCAGGAGAGCCATGTGGATAATAGTGTCTTGGCATTGGAATTTAAAAAACAAAGACGTGCATATGAAGGTAAAGATCCTGAAGAGGGCTCTGACGATGTGGATGAAAGATCGGATAGTGGTAGAGGCCCCAAAAATCGAAAAAGAAAAGCAGCAAATAAGCTTCTCCACTCCAAGTACACTTTTTCTTCTTGTACTCTCATTTATAGTTTTCTTATTTTTTCATTGGTTTGTACATTGAATATGAAGTGTTCTCAAAGTGCTATTTTTTTAGGAAGAAGAAAAAATGCAATGTCGCTACTGGAAGCGCTTCGGAGAGTGATCTTCTTGAGAAGCTCGATAACATTCTTCTAGATGGTGCTCCGACTGGAGGGAATGCTCATTTCACCTCCAAGGAAAATGATAGCATTAATCCTGATGATATTATTGTAAACACTGCTGAAAATGTGGATACAGATGATAACGATCATGCGTCTGACTCTGACATGAAAAGGTGACGTCAATACTTAACTTAATTGGATGTATTTTCCTTCTATTTTTGCTCAACTTATTCTTCAGTTATGTCTTTATTTATCTCTATTTCTTCTCAATTTTTAGAAGCATGATTATTCCCATTATTCATGCATTGATCCCTGCAGAAATTCTGATCTTGAAGAGAATGACAACGAGATCCAGGTCATTAAAATCACGCCTACAGTTACCAAAAAGGTTATTTTCATCATGCACTAGTTTATAAGGAATAAACTTATTTGAATAATATGTAGGGACCTAGTCGAAGTGCTAGACGGAAGTATGCGAAAAGGCGTTGGTTGAGAGAAATGGCTAAGATTCAGAAACAAAATACCACTTCTGAATCGGAGGGTCTTGTAAGCTTTTTTAAAGGGTTTATTTGTTATAAATCAGTTCTTCTCATTTATTTTTTATACAGAGAAATTGGAAAGAAGATCAAGCTAAAGCAAAAGGAAATAAGGTATATCTCCTATTTAGTAAAGGTTCATGGCTAAGCTTTTTTAATCTCTGTTACAGAAAATTTTGACAAATGTATCTTACAGCATAAGTGGATGAAATCTTGTGATGATCTCTATGCAAATGTGCTGGATGACGAACCAAAGGGGCTGGTATTGTCTTATCTTGTTAACTTCACGATCTCGTTGACCTGTTTAATATATTGAAATTGTCTATCCTGCAGCTCCACTGGAAGCCATCATCTAAAAATGATCCATCTTGTAAAGGAAAGAAACGGGGATGGAATAAAGAGCATCTTCATAAGCCTTCGCTCCATGCCAGTGATGCGGATAAATGTAAAATTTTTTATGATAATTTGCAACCAACTATGAAAGGGAGTGCATATGGGTCGGAAACTCCAGAAGGGGATGTGCATGAGCAACCAAGCACTAAAATTATTGCTATAGAAGAGCATCAAAATGGTGATTCTCCTGAAAAATTAGATGAAACAACTGAGGAAAATGAAGTTGTTCCCATTGTAATCAGGCCAGGGCACATCCGATTCGAGCCACTGGGTAAAACAATTATATCACATTAGTTATTTTTTTTCAATGGTACATTAGCTCCCTAAATCCTCCTTTGAGGCAACCCTTTGCAGCTGATTCAAAAACATTTACATGAATACATCTTATATTCCATTGCATGTTTGGCTGATATCTGATGATTTTTCCACTTCACTTGCCGAAGATGCTGAAAAGGGTGATCAACTGCCATCGGTATATTTAAAGTTATACCTTTGTATAGATATATGGACCTCAATGCTCTATATTCTTTTTTTCTTTTTTTGCTCCAGGAAATCTTCCAGTGGAATGGGATTACTAGCAAGAAGAAGGGCCAAAAATGGGGAAAGGAAGATCGCTCCTTCACTTGTCAAAATTCCAACAACGAAAATTCCATTGTGCCGAGTATAGATGAAGAAAAGCAGCTTGATAAAATCGACTTTGAAAAGCTTCCGTATCTTATATTGCCTAAGGTAGTTGCAGATTTGAACATTTATCATATACTTACATCCATCGCTTGAACACTCTTTTCATTCCTTCCTAGGCAGGACAGCTGATTGCTTATCGTTTTCTTGAGTTATCTTCAACTTGGACCCCTGAACTCTCCAATTTTCGAGTACAATTCGACCCCATTGAATTCGAATCAAAATTACCAGCTGCAATTTTCATTGTTTTGTCATTGTGCTTGATGTAGGTTGGAAAAGTGTCCTCATACGATGCTGAATCTTACCAAACTCTCTTGCTGCCAGTACCAGAATACCCAATTTTTCCTAACACTGATGAGCATGCAAATATGCTCCCAGATAACTCACTTTACAATCCTGATGGTTCTTTGGAGGTAAGAAATGCATTACACTGTTTGTAAAAGGATTTAACCGAGTCACTGGCATATTGTCAACCAACACCTTGTTGTTTCTGTTGTCCTGCAGATTGACTTTTCATCTCTATCTGATGTACGCTTGATCACTGAGAGTTTAGAATCTGAAGCAAAAGGTTTTAAAAATTTGAGTAATGGCTCCATAAGCAATGAAAACACTCAAAGATCACAAAATATTGAGGCCATTTCAGGTTGGTACCTAGTTGCATTTCCTGGTTTTAATAATTCGTGGTTTTGCTATATAAGAGATGGAAAGTCTACTGATTCCGATGAACTCAATTTTTTTAAGGGACTGAAGAATCAGGTCATGCAAAAAAGGCACAACTTACAGAAACAGGAGCTGACATCTGGGAGCAACTCAGTGAGGCTGTAGCTGCAAAGAAGGATCAACTTTCGCAGAACGGATGGAATAAAAGTCGGGTGAGCAAAAATGAAAATCAACCACCAGAGAAAGTGGGAAATCGATCTTGGTCATATAAAGCTCTCCGAGGCAGTGGTCTTGGTCCAACAATGGCTATTCTGAGGTCAAATAAGCATTTCTAAGCACTGGTACTGTTTACTCCTTTTGCTCATCCATGGATCTTAACTTATATCGTTGGCACTATGACCACCATTTTGCCTGTTTTATGTAAAGATTTTGTCTGTTTCGAACAATGGTAAAAGGGTTAACTTGATTTGCATTCACTACTTGTAGATTACTCCCTAAAATGGCTACAATTTGAAACTTTTATGACTTGGCTTAACGCTTGCATCCTTGCTGATCCGGGATCAGTATAGGAAGTTGGCTGAATGATGCAAGTGATTAAACTGGGATGATAAGGCAGAAGTGTGGAGAGGGTGCTTGTAGATGAGTCATGTGAGTAATGAATCCTGTTGATTGTATTGAGAAAGTAACATAAAATCATGCTCTTTTAGTGTACTGATAGCCTTGTAGCAATATTTCTCTCAATTCAATTCCAGCGACCTTCTATAGCAGGAAGTCATTCGAAATCTGCTTCATCCTTGAGCTGAGATACTGATAAGAAGCCAAAGGCAGTTACTTTTGACAACTGCCAAAACATCCTCCCATTCTGTGCGAAGGCCATCTCGCGTAATCAAATGGCAACTTACACAAAGGCTGATTATTCAGTAGCCAAAACTAGCATTTCAGTTTCTGTTCTGAGCCTGTCTGTCCATTTTTTACTAGTTTTATAACTTTATTTTTTTCCTCTCTTACAGCACACATACTGTTTTTCTTACAATGTTAAATCATTTAATGCAACAACGTTAGATTAAGTAGATAAGTTGTTGTACATTTGATATAGCCAAAAAGGAGGGATGTTACACAATCAGTGATTGCACTGGAAAATGAATATCCGGAGACAGAAGAAAGGAGGCCAGTGATTCAATGGTGGAAGAACAACAAAAGAAAGTAAAGATTCATTACCTGGTGATCAATTGATACCGCCTTGACTGTGAAGTTTTATTAACTATTTCTTACATTCCTGAACGTAAGAAATGTTTTCATACCGGTCCGGTAAGACCAGTATATCGCCTGAATTTTTTTATTTTTCTTTAAAAAATAAAAATTTCATTTTTTTTAATTTTGTAGGGTCGATCTAGAAAAACACAGGTACCGACCCAAAAACCTGATATCGGAGGGTAACGGTCGGAATATCGGTGCCGATATGACTACAAAGTTAATGTGTGTTCTGTATAAATTTTGAGTATCTTTTTTTAGAATGAGAATGAAAATGAATTTGATAATAAAAATGTAAAATGATTATTGTTCTGTGTTGCTTTTTATCTAATAAATAAAATAAAAATGAAGATATTGTATAGAGAAAAAATTTTCATTTTCTTAAAAATTAAAAATGACAATTATTTTATTATAATATATATTATTTTTTAAAATTATTTTTCATTTAATTATTTTACTCTTACTTTATTTTTTATTATATATTTAATTTAATCAATTATTAATATGATTTTATCATATATCTTATAAGAATATCAAAAAACACAAAAATCTAATAGTATATTTATATTTTAATAATTCAAAAATGAAAATAAGATTTCATAAGTAACCAAATTACTCTTTTTATTTTTTAGGCACAAAATCAAAAAGTAGTTTTTCCTTTTAGTAAAATGAGAAAGAAAACAATGTTATCTTCCGTAAGTATCTTATTTTTACTTTTGTTAAAGTAGAAAGAGTTTTAAAACCTATAAAGAGTCTCTAAAATGCATTCTGATTATAGTGAATTGAACCTAGTTCTTAGTTAAATGGTTTTTATCAGGATATTCACAGTTTCCACATAAATCTCTAGTGTTGATGACTGCATGTTTATTTACTTCTGCAAATAATAATGATATGACAAATAAATCACATGTCATGATTCGATTAACATCCAACAATTATTTAGATTGGAGAAGAATGATGTAGAATCATGTTGAATTTGGAGAAATAAAACCTGTAGAATATACAATTGAAATATGGAAGAAAATGCACAAAAAGACTTTGGATTCATAAGGGAGTGGATAGACTTTTCTCAATAACATCATGTGAGTTGTAAAAGGATACAAAGAAATTATGGGAAAAATTAGAAAGAAGCTTTGAATCTCAATCATCAAAAAGTCAAGGGTCATTAGTATATAGATTCTTTTGATGGGATACAAAGATAGAATGTAGGTGGTAAACTATATTGTCAAATGGACGGGAAGTCACAACTCTTATGATCACTATGGACCTTAAACATGAGTTTTTTGGCCCACATAACATGGTCAGAGGCGAAAAAAACAAAAATGTTACTGAAATTTTTTTTTTTTTTAAAATAACACTGATAACGGTCATTTCAACAAAATAGCAGTGATGGACGTGTAAGTAGCCCGGTTTCTGTAACAGTGGAAACCGGGCTACCCATTTTTTTTTGAATTTTTAAAGCGTAGCCCGGTTTCTGTTAAACGGAAACCGGGCTACTTTTTTAAATTAATTTTTTTTTAGTAAAAAAAAATTATCGCAAACGGAAACCGGGCTGGATTTTATATTTTTTAAAAAATTTAATGAAGCCCGGTTTCTGTTAAAATGAAAACCGGGCTCCGCTTATTTTTTTATTAAAAAATAATTTTTTTAAAAAATTAAAATTATAGCTCGGTTTCCGCAATAGCAGAAACCGGGCTACTTTTTTTATTTAAAATGCAGCCCTGGTTCTTCGTTTTCATTCATAGAAACGAGATTTTTTTTACCAAATTGGCTGTTTTGCTCTGCTGTTTACCCGAATCGAATGTAAGTTACAATTATTCTTGTTTTGGGCATCATTCTTGTTCAATTTTGACGATTTATTTTTCAAAAGCAGTGTTGATTTGCGATCTCGACCGAATTTTCGATCAAAAGTTTGTTCCTCCCGATTTTGCAATTTTCGCCCTTTTCTTGCCTCCAATCCAAGGTAATTTACAAATATTTTAGTTTTGGTACTCATAGTTGTTAAAAACGTGCGATTTTAATGGGTATTTTGGCACCGATTTGGCATCGAAATTGCAAAATTAGGGTTTGCGAAAATTCCTAATTTTCGTATTACAAGAGCAGTTTATTGGGATGAATCGTTTATTGAGAAGAGCAGTTTACAAAAATTCCTAATTTAACAAAAATCCGGTTTCTATCCTAATTACGTTGGATTTTTGTTATAATTACGTTAGCNGTTCTGAGCCTGTCTGTCCATTTTTTACTAGTTTTATAACTTTATTTTTTTCCTCTCTTACAGCACACATACTGTTTTTCTTACAATGTTAAATCATTTAATGCAACAACGTTAGATTAAGTAGATAAGCTTTTGTACATTTGATATAGCCAAAAAGGAGGGATGTTACACAATCAGTGATTGCACTGGAAAATGAATATCCGGAGACAGGAGAAAGGAGGCCAGTGATTCAATGGTGGAAGAACAACAAAAGAAAGTGAAGATTCATTACCTGGTGATCAATTGATACCGCCTTGACTGTGAAGTTTTATTAACTATTTCTTACATTCTTGAACGTAAGAAATGTTTTCATACCGGTTTGGTAAGACCGGTATATCGCCTGAATTTTTTTATTTTTCTTTAAAAAAATAAAAAATATATTTTTTTTATTTTTGTAGGATCGATCTAGAAAAACCCAGGTACCGACCCAAAAACCCGATATCGGAGGGTAACGGTCGGAATATCGGTGCCGATATGACTACAAAGTTAATGTGTGTTCTGTATAAATTTTGAGTGTCTTTTTTTAGAATGAGAATGAAAATAAATTTGATAATGAAAATGTAAAATGATTATTGTTCTGTGTTGCATTTTATCTAATAAATAAAATATAAATGAAGATATTGTATAGAGAAAAAATTTTCATTTTCTTAAAAATAAAAAATGACAATTATTTTATTATAATATATATTATTTTTTAAAATTATTTTTCATTTAATTATTTTACTCTTACTTTATTTTTTATTATATATTTAATTTAATCAATTATTAATATGATTTTATCATATATCTTAGAAGAATATCAAAAAACACAAAAATCTAATAGTATATTTATATTTTAATAATTCAAAAATGAAAATAAGATTTCATAAGTAACCAAATTACTCTTTTTTGTTTTTAGGCACAAAATCAAAAAGTAGTTTTTTCATTTTTAGTAAAATGAGAAAGAAAACAATGTTATGTTCTGTAAGTATCTTATTTTTACTTTTGTTAAAATATAAAGAGTTTTAAAACCCATAAAGAGTCTCTAAAATGCATTCTGATTATAGTGAATTGAACCTAGTTCTTGGTTAAATGGTTTTTATCGGGATATTCACAGTTTCCATATAAATCTCTAGTGTTGATGACTGCATGTTTCTTTACTTCTACAAATAATAATGATATGACAAATAAATCACATGTCATGATTCGATTAAAATCCAACAATTATTTGGAATGGAGAAGAATGATGTATAATCATGTTGAATTTGGAGAAATAAAACCTGGAGAATATACAATTGAAATATGGAAGAAAATGCACACAAAGACTTTGGATTCATAAGGGAGTGAATAGACTCTTCTCAATACCATCATGTGAGTTGTAAAAGATACAAAGAAATTATGGGAAAAATTAGAAAGAAGCTTATGAATCTCAATCTCATTCATAAGGGTCATTAGTATATAGACTCTTTTAATGGGATACAAAGATAGAATGTAGGTGGTAAACTATATTGGCAAATGGACGGGAAGTCACAACTCTTATGATCACTATGGATCTTAAACATGAAGAAAAACTGACATGATTGATGTTGCTTTATTCTTTTACACCTTCATGGCAACTCTTAGTGATGTTATTTCATGGTACAGTACCTAAAGAAGGTGATATATGAGAATAAATAAATGAGAAGATGAGAAGAAGATATTATATTTTAAGAATTCTGTAAAGAAAATGTAGTATATTCTACCGAAAATAAAAGAAGATCATAACAAATATTTCCTAAAAAAGAAAATCAAGGGAAAATAAAGAAATACACAAGGTGGAAACCTATCTTGCACTGTGTTCGAAATTTAAGAATTTCACGCACTATGTGCGTTTTAGGTGCGTGGGTATGTGAAATCCACGCACCCACACACATTTTTTATTTAAAAATATTAAGATTAATAAGAGTGGATAAGAAGCTTTTATGGGTAGGGAAAAAAACTACACAAGAGATTGGATGGCGGATGGCAGTGAAAGCAACAAGCTAACAAAATTGAATTAAGAATTTCATACTTCATTCGTAAATTGTTTTAAAACTCATTATTGTTTACAGGTTTGTGTATTTTGAAAATTTCAAATATTTATATTAATTATTTTATTATTTGATACTTCTAAAATCGCCGCACCTCATACCCCGCACATGTTTTCTAAAACCGGACCGATCTTACCCGGTTCGGCTAGTTCGGATCGGACCCGGGAATAAAACCTGTCCATGTTCAGATTTATGGTATAGGGTTACATGAGAAATATGATATCATGCCAACTGCTCCATCTTGCAGAGAAATCTCCGGCTTATTTATGATACTTTTCAGAATTGGAGATTTCTCTGAAAATTTCTCAGATGTTTTTGACGATTTGATGGTGGCTCCACAAACTAGAGATTTTTCAGAATTGAAGCAACACTTCGGGTCCCTCCAAAGGACACTTCCGAAGGCTCTGTTTCTCTTCTGGATGCAATTATGAAAATATCAATAGTATTTAATTGTGGTTAGGAGCTCTCTTCATTTCAAAAATCAACATCTAGGAATAAAATCCGGAAACATTTCTTTGAACACGGGAAATCCGAATTTCTTTGTTTTAGTGAGGTTTTTTTTGGAATTTGATAGACTTTGGATGGTAAATCACAACTTCTTTTTTATTCAATATTTGTTATTACTATTAGGTGAATAATATAAACTTGGAAGAAATCGGATACAAATATAATATATATAAGAAATATTTTAAAAAAACATTAAAAAGCCTAAAACGGGTCGAACCGGAGGGAACACTGTTTCGTATTTTCGGTCCGATTTTAGAACATAACCCCGCACCTCGCAGTCGTATCCCCGTACATGTGCATCGTAGGTGGAAACATTGTAAGGATAGAAAGGAGAACTTGCTTTCATTGTAAAGTTGTAACAAATAAAAAAATATTTTTATTTGTTATTTCTCATTAAGAATAAAACAGAATGCCTCGAATTCAAGTGATGATAATGATGCTACTTAAGGAGAAAAAATACTAGTCTTAGCTTATGAGGAGGAACATAATATCAAGGTGAATTGACCGAATGGATTGTGGATTCAAGCAGGCTACACCAAATAAAAACATTTTTTCCACCTACCTTGTTGGAATGTTTGGAAGAGTAAATAGGGAACATATTCAAGTGCTTAAATTGAAGTGATTGAAGATGTGCAAGTTGAAACCAAACGCTCCATGCACAAACCCATAAGATTTTCCACTAAAATGTTGTTGGAGAAGAAATAGAGAAATTAAATATCGTCTATTAGGGCTGTTATTTGATCCGAATGAAACGAACCCTCTATGTTTATGTTAGTTCATATTTTTATTCGTATGTTCATGTTCTGTCATATTTTTATTCGAATTAGAATTCATGTTCGAACATTGTTCAAATACTTATATGAATGTTTACGTTTGTTCAAATAACTTGTTAGTATATGTTCAAATAATTTATTAAAACATGTTGTACGATTTTTAATTTTTTTTCAATTTAATATGAAATTAAATATACTAAAATTGATTTTTTAGATTAAAAATTGAAAATGAAAAGAAAAATATTATAATACCTATAAAAAATAGAAAAATATGAAAAGATAATGTGAAATATGATATATTAGAGTTTTTTTAAATTCTAATATTTAACAATATATATATTAAATATAAATCAAATAATATATTTGTTTATGAAAATGTTAATGTTCGTTCAAATTATAAACGAACATGAAGAAAATGTTTGAATAAAGTTCATATTTATATTCAAACGAATGAAAACGATCATATACGAGTCGAATATATTTGGAATACGAACTGTTCGTATTGCATAACAACACTATCGTCCACCCTCGTATAAAAAATTTGCACCGATGGTTAAATGAGGCACAAGTGTTGATCATGACACAATGCTTGCCCTCATGTCCTCAATATCAAAGGTTGTGGGAGAATTGGGCAAAATACCACTGATTCTACTCTAATTATGTTTTTTACCACCAATCATGTTTGTCTATCGTGAAATGGATTTTTCTTCAATTCAATTTAGCCAAACACGACTCGCAATTGCCTAAATAGAATTGTAAAAAAATACAATTTACGGTGTTCGATTTAACGTAAATTGACCGCGTTGGGGCGTTCGATTTAGCCTAAAGCAAATTGTGTTTTATTTAATTGACGCGATTTTCTTCTCCCTATCGCGATTTTCCCTAGTTTCGCTGGTGTTCTTCTCCCTACCTCGGCGCTGTGATATTTCTCTGATGTTGTCGCATTTTTGTTGTAATCAAATCGTAAGTCCCTTCCCCACTTGAAGACTTTCACTCACTACCCAAGGTATGTTTTATTCACCATCCTTCGGGTGCTTCAATAGAGGAATGGGTTGATTAGTTACGATATTATCTGTGACGATTCGATTATTAGTTACTATATTATTTGTGACGATTTAATTATTTGTTATGATATTAGTTGTGGTGATTTGTTTAGGTATGATTTTAGTTGGGACGAATTGATTAGTTACGATATTATTTGTGACAATTTGATTAGTTACGATATTATTTGTGACGATTTGATTATTTGTTATTGTCATGCCCCATCTTATATAAATATAATATAAGACGAGACATGATGCTGTACTTTATAAAATAGAGTACAAGGCCATACATGTTCTTATTATCTAACATAATGCATTTGTAACATTATAAATAAATCATACTAAAATAAGTTTTACAACGTTAAAACACTTCTATATACATAACACAAAACATCCATACATGTACATATACTTCTAAGCATGAAAATTACAAACTTCAAACCATTTCCTAAACTTCAAAACATCAAAGTTTACTATTTACAACATAACAGCTGAAGATTGAACATAACAAAACACCGAAACAAAAGCTACATGCAACTCTTTACACTTTCTTTACTTGTAGCGAACTGATCGACCTATTTAAATTTTCTTGTCGTCTTTACCTGGTGAGAGATGGGTGGTCATGAGACTGTACCAAGAGAAAATACAGAAACAACAAGCATATATCAACAAAACAATCAAAGCATCAACATAAGAAATGTAAACACGTATAGACTGCACTTTTCTTTATCTTTCATTGCCGGCATGACGAGCCCGGTAACCCGTCCCAATCCTTGGCTTAGGCATCACCAAGGATAGAGAAAACATAAGAAACAATACTCAAACATTAATAAGAAGGAGCCACCCCTCTTCACAACACATAAATATGTTAACATAACATGTTTGGGATCCCCTTAATCATAAGTTTAGCTATGACCACTTTCGTGTTGCCTCAAGCTAGCTCGGTTTGTAGCTAATTCCATGGTCCAACCATGTTGACAGGAGTGTGCGTCAACCCCTCCTCGAATTTTCACAAAACATGACATTTACACATAAAAACATCTTATTGAATTTTAGGTGCAGCCAGCGACACTAAACACCAGACATAATTTTGAGGGCTCAAATGAATTCAAATTCAATGTAAAAATACTCATTTTAAAGCTATTTCAACAAGCTAAAACATTTTAAGAGGACATAATTTCATCAGAGTACTTAAACGTTTCGTAAAAAAATCATTAACAGAAACTCTGTAAATAGAGGAACAGTTCTGCGATGGTTTATAAAAAATATCATAACTTTTTAACCTGTAATCCTCTTCCTGTAAACTCAACATATATAGAAACTAGACTCAACAAAGAATAGAAGCATGCACGTTTCATCACAAAATTCGTAGCAACTTAGTAACAGTAAATTCATGAACATCAGCAAACATCACAGAAAATGCAGAAACTGTATTTTAACTTGTAAATCTCAATCATGTCACTAACCTCAAGTTTTCTCCCTTGATTTTATGTTTTCTAAGCTCAAAATCTCCCTAGGAATGATAATTCTCCTCTGGATTTGTGGAAATATCAGTTCAAAGACTCCAAGTTTATGTTTATCCATTTGAAAGATATCATGTTTATCATTTGTAAAAGAAAACCAATGGCCTTGTTTCTTTTGTTAATATTTACACTCTTGGAGAAATGATTAAGTGTTTAACTAAGATGATCAATAATCCTCATGATTTAATATTTAAATCGTTATCTACTTCCCTATCGTCATGTAATTCCTACCGTCATTAATACTCGATCATAATAAAATACCAATCGTAACTTATCAATCTAAAATAACATCAATCATAAATTAATAACTATCATATTTACCTTATTATAGATATGTGGTGATTTTGAACCTTACAGTTATAATATTAGTTGTTGTGATTTCTTTAGGTATGATTTTAGTTGGGAGGAATTGATTTGTTACTATATTAGTTGTGACAATTTGATTAGTTACGATATTATTTGTGACAATTTGATTAGTTACATTATTATTTGTGACGATTTGATTAGTTACGATATTATTTATGATGATTTGATTAGTTATGATAGTAGTTGTGACTAATTGATTACTTAGTATATTATTTGTGAAGATTTGATAAATTATGATATTAGTTGGGAATAAATGATTAGTTAAGATATTATTTGTGACAATTTTATTAGTTACGATATTGGTTGTGACAATTTGATTAATTACGATATTATTTGTGACAATTTGATTAGTTACAATATTATTTGTGATGATTTGATTAGTTACAATATTATTTGTGTACATTAAATCATGAAATTTCATCGACTTTTTATGCTTTANTATTCACCATCCTTCGGGTGCTTCAATAGAGGAATGGGTTGATTAGTTACGATATTATTTGTGACGATTCGATTATTAGTTACTATATTATTTGTGACGATTTAATTATTTGTTATGATATTAGTTGTGGTGATTTGTTTAGGTATGATTTTAGTTGGGACGAATTGATTAGTTACGATATTATTTGTGACAATTTGATTAGTTACGATATTATTTGTGACGATTTGATTATTTGTTATTGTCATGCCCCATCTTATATAAATATAATATAAGACGAGATATGATGCCGTACTTTATAAAATAGAGTACAAGGCCATACATGTTCTTATTATCTAACATAATGCATTTGTAACATTATAAATAAACAATACTAAAATAAATTTTACGACGTTAAAACACTTTTATATACATAACACAAAACATCCATACATGTACATATACTTCTAAACATGAAAATTACAAACTTCAAACCATTTCCTAAACTTCAAAACATCAAAGTTTACTATTTACAACATAACGGCGGAAGATTGAACATAACAAAACACCGAAACAAAAGCTACATGCAACTTTTTACACTTTCTTTACTTGTGGCGAACTGATCGACTTATTTAAATTTTCTTGTAATCTTTACCTGGTGAGGGATGGGTGGTCATGAGACTGTACCAAGAGAAAATACAGAAACAACAAGCATATATCAACAAAACAATCAAAGCATCAACATAAGAAATGTAAACACGTATAGACTGCACTTTTCTTTATCTTTCATTGCCGGCATGACGAGCCCGGTAACCCGTCCCAATCCTTGGCTTAGGCATCACCAAGGATAGAGAAAACATAAAAAACAATACTCAAACATTAATCAGAAGGAGCCACCCCTCTTCACAACACATGAATATGCCAACATAACATGTTTGGGATCCCCTTAATCATAAGTTTGGCTATGACCACTTTCGTGTTGCCTCAAGCTAGCTCGTTTTGTGGCTAATTCCATGGTCCAACCATGTTTCCAGGAGTGTGCGTCCACCCCTCCTCGAATTTTCACAAAACATGACATTTACACATAGAAACATCTTGTTGAATTTTAGGTGCAACCAGCGACACTAAACACCAGACACAATTTGAGGGTTCAAATGAATTCAAATTCAATGTAAAAATACTCATTTTAAAGCTATTTTAACAAGATAAAACATTGTAAGAGGACGTAATTTCATCAGAGTACTTAAACGTTTCGTAAAAAACCATTAACATAAACTCTGTAAATAGAAGAACAATTCTGCGATGGTTTATAAAAAGTATCATAACTTTTTAACCTGTAAACTCAACATATATAGAAAGTAGACTCAACAAAGAACATAAGCATGCAAGTTTCGTCACAAAATTCGTAGCAACTAAGTAACAGTAAATTCATGAACATCAGCAAACATCACAGAAAATGTAGAAACTGTATTTTAACTTGTAAATCTCAATCATGCCACTAATCTCAAGTTTTCTCCCTTGATTTTACGTTTTCTAAGCTCAAAATCTCCCTAGGAATGATAATTCTCCTCTGGATTTGTCGAAATATCAGTTCAAAGACTCCAAGTTTATGTTTATCCATTTGAAAGATATCATGTTTATCATTTGTATAAGAAAACCAATGGCCTTGTTTCTTTTGTTAATATTTACACTCTTGGAGAAATGATTAAGTGTTTAACTAAGATGATCAATAATCCTCATGATTTAATATTTAAATCGTTATCTACTTCCCTATCGTCACGTAATTCCTACCGTCATTAATACTCGATCATAATGAAATACCAATCATAACTTATCAATCTAAAATAACACCAATCATAAATTAATAACTATCATATTTACCTTATTATATATATGTGGTAATTCTGAACCTTAAAGTTATAATATTAGTTGCAGTGATTTGTTTAGGTATGATTTTAGTTGGGAGGAATTGATTTGTTACGATATTAATTGTGACAATTTGATTAGTTACGATATTATTTGTGACAATTTGATTAGTTACATTATTATTTGTGACGATTTGATTAGTTACGATATTATTTGTGACGATTTGATTAATTACGATATTATTTGTGACGATTTGATTAGTTACTATATGATTTGTGATGATTTGATTAGTTACGATAGTAATTGTGACTAATTGATTACTTAGTATATTATTTGTGAAGATTTGATAAATTATGATATTAGTTGGGAATAAATGATTAGTTAAGATATTATTTGTGACAATTTTATTAGTTACGATATTGGTTGTGACAATTTGATTAATTACGATATTATTTGTGACAATTTGATTAGTTACAATATTATTTGTGATGATTTGATTAGTTACAATATTATTTGTGTACATTAAATCATGAAATTTCATCGACTTTTTATGCTTTAGGTTATATACTTATGTTACTTAACATTTCATTTATCTTACTTATGTTGTTGTTCTTTTATCAATTTTGTAGAATTATATAATGACACACCGTACACAACAACCCGTCGATCGAGTGTATTGACCTTTTAAGAGAGACATTTAAGTCATCGCATTTTATGTGGTGATGAAATTGTCCGGCACATCATATTCAAGTATTGGGAAGGAACCATAAGAGATTTGCAAATTACACGTAATGTCGCTGAAGTTTTAGATCGCTGAGGATTTTACGGTGTATTTAAGACATCAAGGCTACAATTGGACCAGCACTTATTGGGTGCGTTGATTGAGCGATGGCGACCAGAAAAGTATATTTTTTCTCTACCTTCTGGTGAAGTAAGTTTCATGCTTATTTTGTATATTGTTCACAATTAATAAATGTGTAATATTACTTTTGCAATTTTGTAGGCGGTTGTTACTCTACAAGATGTATCTGTCATTTGGGGGCTGCCAATTAATGGCACTCCCCTTGTAAGTCGTAGATGGGTTAGAACACAAGATGAATGGTTGCGATTCATTAGAATTAGATTTGGTTGGACAGCAACCTCAAATGACATAAAGGGGAGATGTTTTGTCTTAGGTTCGATAGGTAAATACGTCGTTCAAGCTACAAATGCAGTGAACTTGGATTCTACCGACGATAACATCTTGCAGTAAGAGAGTTTATATTATATTTACCGATATGATTAATTAGTTGTGAATAATAATTTAGTTGACACTGTTGTGCTCGTGCGATTACTGCATTACTAGTATGCGGTGTCTTATTTCCAGATACGCACGGTGATCAGTGTAAATTAATGTTATTAGACCTATTAGCATATGACAATGAATCTCCCAATTAAGTTTGGGATCGGCTATGTTAGCATGGTTGTACCGATGTCTCTGGGGATCCAAGCGATGGGATGTGGATCGCTTGGAGGCCCCATGCATCTGCTTATGGTATATGAAGTCATTTATTTTTTAGGTTACCTCTTATATGCGGATGCATATTACATTTGTTCAATGAATCTAATTTAATTGTTTTGCTCTAGATTTTGGGTTTATAATCAAATACCCAGCATATGTCCTGAAGAAGGCCATAAATTTGATAACGATGACTATGAGCGGACGTGTAGGATAGTGTTTGGCTATAAGAACTAAAATGTTTCTTTCCTTTGGTAATATCGGTTTATATAGCAAACATCATATGGTAATTACCGTATTTTTGTTGATTTTGTAATTACGTTACGACGATGATACAGACTCGAGTTCCAAGCCATCAATTGGGAAAATGTCGTGATTCGCTAGATTTAATACGTTGAACTGAGGTAACACTTTATGTTTATTTTATTGGATTACTAAAATACTGTTACTAAAATCAATTTCAATCTTGTTATTTTACTTGGAAGCCATACAGTTGATTCATGATGGCATATTTTAGTCATGATACTCATATATGCGTATCATGACTAAACCTAAGAAGGCGTTGTGGACCTATACCGGGCTAATGTTCTTTTTTGGGGTTGTGAAGCCTCATAACATCGATCGAGTTCGCAAGCAACTTGGATATTCGCTCTGCATTCCAAGACCAGTTGATTATTGTTACAATAAGACTCATAAGCATTGGAAAGAAACGGGACAATCGTAGGAGATAATTCATAGAGATAGTGTGAATCATTGGATATCTCGATTTGAGTCTCTTTATGATCCACGAGACGATCAGACATCGGATGATGATTACTACACGTGGTACCATAGGATAGCCGTGCTAATCCTCGGTACCACTAGTTCAGATCCTTCAGGTTGGCGTGGAGGGGTACGTGGTTTATACTAGCACATCGTAGAGCATGCGCACATGGAAGCAAATGCACAATCCATCTACCACATGAGCAAGTCTTTCTAACCAAGTCGACAGTTTTACGTGTGCTAGGATCACGACCACGTTTTATGCGTTGCACTTCCCCGACTTGCCTATCTGGGTCCCAGTAGTGCATCTCATATGAGTCGACTTTCATTCGTTGTTTTTCATACCACGTTTGCGTTGCTGGGGTGAATCTAAATCTAACCTGCATATTTTGTGTCATGATGGCAAGTTTCTCGCGTCGTTTTATGAACAACTTCTGTGTACGGCATAATGTTGAGTCCACCAAACTATAAATTGGATAACGGTGGACTTCTTTCATCATTTCGTTTACGCATTCGACTTGGTTAGTTGTCAATGTATCGTGTCGTTGTTTACTATCAAATGCAGATTGTGCATTCGATGGTAAACATGTGTGCAGATTGTCCCACTAAACCTAAGTGCCCACTTGTGCAGATTGTTCTCCATCTCCAGTCGAATAAGAAATATGTATGCACGGTTACACTTTTCCCTTATTTCTTCCATCAGAGTTCTCAATTTTGATCATAATGGGATTGCCCCAGCACAGTAAGCAAGCTTCCTCACCAAATGATTCTTGATATGCGTATTCAAATTTAATGTTACGTGTCTCAAACATCATCAGTGATGTAACCGACCAGTCTGAAATGCTTCTAACGACTCAACCGCCCCTGTAATACCACCATGTCGATCTGACACAATGCAAGCCAAGTTACCCCGAATAATATTATTGTCTAGAAACTCAATGAACCAACAATAAGAATCTTTGTTTTCCTGATCTACAAGAGCATATGCAAACGGATTAACCGACCTCCGAAATCCTTGCAAACTGCAATCAAGAGTTTGTAGTTGTACCGTGCATAAAAATGTGTCACATCAATCGAGATCACATGAATACACTGTTGATAAGAGTATGCACAAGGTCGGCAAGACCAATATACATAATGAATCACCTTATCATTGGGACCCTTGTCACTGTCATGAAGACTCTATTCAACTGCGATACCTGGATTAGTCAAATGTATAGCTGCCAAATATGTCGGAATTCTCTCCATAGACGATTCCCAAGAACCATACACTAACTCAAAATCATATTGCACACCGTGTCAAGCTTTATCATTGCCAACATTGAATCCATATCTAACATGCATCTCTTTTATTACATCTTGTACTTTTAACTTTGAAAAAAAAGTTAGCACTCCTATGGCATGATTGTAATAACAAATACTATAATACATACCTCATTTTTTGTTCCATATGTATTCCACCATATCACGAGCGATAAAATTCATTGTCATGTTACGGTGCTTAACACTTACATTACCAGCACCACATGTCACACCTTACTCGAAGATGAAATACACAGTTTGTTTGATCATTCAAAAACCCTCAAACATCCAATACTGTGGTGTACTATCTATAACCCTAAACTGATAGCGGCGGACGATATGAAAGTGGCAAACAACATACTGAACATCTGATTTATCTTTGAAATTCATTCCGACAACCAAATTAGGATTAGATAGGTTGTATGAAGAATAAACTCGAACAGGTTTCACATATGCAAAGTCATCAGCTACCACATCGTCTCCTAAGCAATAAGTAATTGAACGAATGTTAGGAGAAACTCCCGACAATAGACATACTAGCCTAGATGCATCGACAATAGTGTGGAGCATTGGATCGTCATTCATTCTACTGTAAGCTCGAGGTGGGGTAGGTTCAGTTTCAGATTCTTCTATATCTGAATCAATTAGTGAGACATTCTCATGATTCTCAACATTTGTGTTGAATTCTGGTTGCATACCCACATTAAATAAATATTGTATACAAAAAATGTAATGAATAATAATGTAACAATTTTAGTATAACAAACATAGATTCCCTTGACTCAACAATAACTAACTCCATGAAAGAAGACGATTCTACCATTTGGGACAGATAAATATTCTGATACATGTTAAAATGCCCAAACGGATCAATAAGCTTCAAGTAAAAACAAATATATCAATATGAATCAATTAGTCACAAATAATATAGTAACTAATCATTTTGTCACAAATAATATCGTAACTAATTAGTTATCCACAACTAATATCGTAGCTAATCAATTCTTCACAACTAATACCACGACTTATCAAATTGTCACAAAAAATATCGTAACTAAACAATTTGTTACAAATAATATCGTAACTAATCAATTTTTCACAAGTATATTGTAACTAATCAATTTCTCACAAATAATGTTCCAAAACTTTAAGAAAAATACCAACAACAATTCGGGGAACGATAACACTGGATGAAGACCTTTCAATTTGATTACCAACAAAAATACGACAACACTAGAGGGAGGAACGGCTAGGGAAGAAACACGATAGGGAGAAGTTTGGGAGTTTTATTTTTGTAACTAAATTTTTGCCAAATTTGTTACCAAATTGATAGGGAGAAGAAAATCATTGGCACTTAAATAAAACGCAATTCGTGTTAGGCTAAATCGAGCGCCCCAACGCGATCAATTTTCATTAAATCGAGCACCGTAAATGGTATTTTTTTACAGTTTTTTTAGGCAATCGCGAGTCGCGTTTGCCTAAATCGAATTGAAGAAAAATCTCAATTCGTGATAGGCAAACACGATTGGTGGTAAAAAAACATAATTAAGCCTGAATCGATGGTATTTTGCGCAATTCTCCAACAGTTGTGACCCTATGCACCATTCGTCAGGAAATCCAACCAGACATGCAATATCGATCTATGACTGCCGATCCACGCATTTTATACCTTTAAAAACTTTACTTTTTCCTAATTATAAAACTTGGACATGAATATACTAAACTTTCAATTATCCTCTCTTAGTGCACACATACTCTGTTTTCTTACAATGGAAAGCAGCTGAATCATTTATTGCTACCACGTTAGATTCTGTAGATAAGTTGTTGTACATTTAAGACCTCAAAAGAACTACTTCTGTGCTGCATTCAATGCCCCCATGTTCTATCTATGTACATATTCACTTCCATCCAAAGTGAGTTATATTATAAGGGGAGGAGACAACCCATTTATGTTTCCAATGTGATCGTTAATCATACAGAATGTGTTAGATGATTCATTAACTATTTCTTGAAACAAATAGGAAATTAAACATAAGATGCATTAGTTCTCTCATCTCAACATCTTGAACCTTTGTTGCAGTTCAGCGAACCTGCTCCCACGGTGATTGAACCCACCAAAGAAGATGACTTTGCGCTTAAGCTCGATGCCTTAGCGTAACTCGATGATGCACCTGTGCCTGATCGTGTAAAGAATGCTCCATTCAGCATCAAGTCTCCTTCTGATCTCCAGTTCCATTTCTTCCATTCACTCTCTGATGCATCTTCATGTTTAGTTACCTGAAGCCACAAGTTAAATTCAATTCTATAAATTTAGCACGTTAGTTGTATTAATATTATATTACCTCTTTAAGGTCTGAATCATCTGGAGCAAGAAAACGGTTGCCTTGGCTGTTAATTGTCGGAGATGCACTTCCTCCCACAGCATACATTTCCCATTCTGTGTAATCGTTGTTCACTACATGAAAATAACCATGTCTGCACCTGAATAAGAGAATAATAGATGAAGATCAAGATTCTACGGACAATATTCTTAAAAGATTTATACCTCGGCATTCTCTGAACAAGACCTTGACCAAAATGGTTAAATGCAATGGTAACCTGCATACTCTTGTCGGGAGAGTAACTATCGCTATGGCCCAAGAGCATGACCTTATTATGATGAAACATGTAGTTATTTGAGATTGTAATAGCAGTGGAGCCATGAATGGCATCTATCAGTCCATCGTGACAGTTTGAAAGTGTGCAGTGATCAACCCACACTTGGCTTCCGCCGAAGATGGAAACGCCGTCACCGTCGGATATTGTTCTCCATCCGTAATGCTCTGGGGAGTCACGTACATAAGCATTACCTCCTTGTTTACAGTCATGGATATGGATGCCGTGGATGATGATGTTAGTGACATACTGTATGGTGATACATGGTCCACCCGAAATATGCACGTTAGCTCCCCGGCCGTCGATGGTTTTGAATGAGTTCATTAATAGTTCTTGCTTGAGCTTGATTGTCATATCTCGAGAGAAAATTATCCATAAAGGCTCCTTTTGGATACATCCGTATCTCAAAGTTCCTGGTTTTGGGTTCACCGGATCGTCGCTGGAATCGGAAACCACGTAAAGTTTACCGTCTCTTCCTCCGGTTGCTTTTCTTCCGAAGCCAATAGCGCAGTCAGCGAGACGACGTCGGTTCTTCTCCCAGTTATGGTCGCACCGCCAACAATCGTCGATGGGATTGCCGGTGTTGCAGGAAAGGTAACCCAAGTTTCTTCTTGACGCATTAAGTTTTCTGCATGGAAAAAAACAGTAAAATTTCCTGCAAATAAAAGATCAAGAATCATTCAAAATAAAGAAACAGAAAGCTCACTCATTAACTTGTTGTATTACAGTTTCAGGATCAGCAGCAGGGGAAGAGAAGGCGAAAGAAGAAAGTAACAAAACTTGGAGGAGAATTAGAATTCGAGGAGGGGTTCTCATTCTTGCTGCAAGCCCAGAATCAAGATACCATCTTTGGAACATAAAGAAAATATATACAGATAATGAATCTATGGAAGTAGGCACAAAAATCACTTTCGCAAATAGATCAACATGTGAATGCAGGAGGCATGTGCCTCTAAAAGTCATGAAAAATGGGTTTTGATTGCTTCTCTAAAATTCAACACTAATATTAAAGACACCCATGTGACCGACACACTCTTACTAGCTGATATGATCTCATCTTGTATTGTTTATTTTGCAACTGGTGGTCAGTAGCCAAAGTGTTCCTGGATTGATGATAAGACAGCTATGTAGTTAATGGAATGAAGGGGATTCTGAATCATAGAATAGACTAAAAACTAAAAGAGGGCTATTTGTATTCTCATATCTAAAAAACCTGCTACTTCATGCTTCTGAACTCAACCCATAAATCTGTCGGGGGAGCGACGAAATGCAGGAGAGGAGTGATGTAAAAAAGTACGGGACTCATTTTGAATGGTACCTAATCTACATTTTTGTCGCTTCTTTCGTTCTTGTTGCACTAGTATTCCCATTAATGCACCCTCTTCTTGTTCTTTGAAGTTTGAAGTCGTTTAAACCTGAAAATGCAGGTTTAACAGAATGAAGGCATGTTAAATTCTTCTGAATTGCAATTTTGAACTCTTCCACATTACAATGATCCAGACTAGAGACTGACTCAACCGTTGTATGTATCATATAACAAAGAAAATGTAAGAAAGTCGACCTTTTGCGCTCTTCTGGAGCTGGTCTTTGTCTTCTTTCTCAGCTGATAATGCTTTAGATGTGAGATTTGGATCGTGAAACTGATATTTACTAGAAATATCATTTCTTGATGTCTTCACCAGATTTTTGGCACCACCCAATTGTTAATTTCTAGAGGGGTCAATTTCATCTTAGAAATGTGTTCGGGAGAAAACCACACGGTAAAAGATTTGAACAAATTATTTACTTATATTATAAACCAATCCACACCCCATTAATTTTGGATGTTGGCCAATTTCATTATTTCAACACCAATTGTCACATATATACTTGTTGAGGAGTGCTCAGTATGTTGTTTGTAAAGTTGTAATCATAAAAGGTTGGTGTATAAAAATCCTAACCAGAAGGTACTGATGGAGCAAAGTATCCAATCATCAAAGGCAGGGATTTGGTAATGGCTTGTGAATTCTTGACATTGCTCTTAAAAGGAGGCCAATGAAAGATTGCCGTCAGGTGCAAAGATGTATAAAACAATATCAGCGATAATTCAACTGTTTTATCGGTTTAAGACGAACCTGTTTGTGAGAAGAAGAAGCACAGAAACCACCAGATATGCGAAAATATTCATCCGTCCTATAAAAGGACACCTTAAATGTATAAAAGTGAAAGATCCTTACGGAACAGCCAACTGATGCTACTGCCTATTTGTCGAGCAGCAAAAACCTTCACGTAAAAGTCCCGTAAATTAAAAGATGCATCCCAAGGCTGGAACGATAGGAATTAAAACATTAGAAAGAGCTCTGTAAATTCCTATCCATATTGGAATTGTGACTAGTGTAAGAAGACATTCTGGTGACAATAACAATATAAATTACTGTATTCACTTCTCCTCTGAATTTACGCCATATATTTATAGAGCCGAGAATGTTTCAAGTTGAATACTCTCATAAAAAGAAACATAATATGCATCGAATAATCAAAAAGTGTAGAAATTTATGGTATGAAGGTAATCTGATCTCTGGCATACCATTCTTAAATCGCCTTTATAAAGATTGCATGGCAATCGTGGACTCTACCTAGATGATGCATAAAAGTTCTTAAAGAAGAGCAACTAAATGGAGCTAACATGAAACAAAATAAAGGGGAAAATTTGTTAAATTTCCAAAGAGTCCGGTAAATTTCATATGGGGAGGGGAATATACTCGGATATAGCGTATAAGAGGATAAGACCACACCGTAAAAGATCTGAACAAGTCATTTATTATGATCAACATTCTCTCTTATAAACCAACTCAAACAACATCATATTTCCGATATTGAATAATTGTTCATTAATTCAACATAAATAACATGGTTCTTTGTAGAAGGAAAAATGGGACCTTTGACAATTATTGTTAATAATATTGTTATGGTTCGAAAACCGGGGGTGTCAACAGTCGACCGGTTCGTTACAAGACGAACTCGATTATAATTTATTTGATTTGTGGAGAACGATTATAAACCAAAGGTGAAAGGACACATCGATTTTAGAGTGGAAAACCTCAAAGATGAGGAAAAAACTACTTGACTAGGGCTAAAGGAAGTGCCCTTAGTCGGTTCAATAAGCAAATTAATGATCACAAAGGTCATGTTTGTTCTTTAGACAATAAAGAGGAAGAGAAGTATCGAAAATAAATCGACAAAGAGTTCTCTATGCGAAATCTCCAAGGAAAAATCGAAAGATCATTTTCTCACGCCCTAAGAGTCATTTTTATACTCTCACTGTGCTGTATACAGTAGGGTGTCGTTTTGTGCCTGTCCTTTGCTGCTAGGTCGGCTAATGTCAGACGGAACAGCCACCGGAAACGGCTTCACAGAGCTGCATGACGCTAGACCTTTTGGCGCTACTAGCCGGCTATTCCCTGGCCACTGGAGGCTCGTACGACTTCGCCGGACCATGCCTCTGACAAGGCTGTCGAGGGTTGTCGTTGCATGGGAGGAGTATGGGTGGCCCGAAGCAAGGCCTGTAGAATGTGGACCGATCGGTCTTGACGCATGCGAGAAGCTAAGCCCTACATATCGGGATAGATCGCTATGAACGGTCGATCGGGCCACGGGGCCTGGATGGGCCATTCACTCATGTGGGCTGGATCTGGGCCTCCAAGTTCAGCTT
The DNA here is from genome assembly GCA_009725065.1 of Utricularia reniformis. Classification (NCBI taxonomy): domain Eukaryota; kingdom Viridiplantae; phylum Streptophyta; class Magnoliopsida; order Lamiales; family Lentibulariaceae; genus Utricularia; species Utricularia reniformis. The sequence continues at coordinate 686,258 of RWGZ01000555.1, forward strand.
ACGTTGTATGGGCTCCTCTGATCAAGCTTGATCTTAATCCTGTCCGAGGTACCGGGTTCCGGGGATCTCATCACTAGCCCCTCGGACTCTGTCGCCACCGTGGTGGTGATCGGGGTTCGATCATTAGATTGAGATCGTTTGTGCATAAGTGCCCGATCTCAGCAACGGAAACCTGTACCCGAACTGCTTGTAACGGCGTCCTTGAGGCCCGATCCTGCACTTAGAATTTTCATGACGTGAATTTTCAAATTTGAAATCCATAGCGGTTGAGGGTAGAAACGTAATTTTAGGCTCTGCAATAGCTAACGCCTTTCCGTATTCCAAAGGGGGGACAGACTATCAGACTGCAGCCGCCTGCAGTGATGACGTGTCACCCCGTGATTGAGCAATACGCTGTATAAAAGTCGGGATTTTTGCTTTGTGCATCCATTATCACACTTTGCGACAAACTGCTCCAGTTTTAGAATCCTCCGACGATTTTGCTCAACCGTTCCTCAACTACAAACTTCTTGCGAATTCTAAGGTAACCATCCATGACACCTCATAAGGCTAGGTATCCTGACATAACCACAATGGACCTCGAAGCATTTCGGGTCAAATTTTCCATTCCAGCCCATTATCCCATCTGGAGGGGGAAGGAGGACGTTCCTTGCTTCCTTCCCGCCGAGATGAACGTTCCGGCTAACGCCATACCCGTTAGCTATGCCTCCCTAAGATCAGGCCTGCGATTTCCTCTTCACCCTTTTGTCGCGGCCGTTCTTCGGGATATTCACTGCCCGACTTTTGCTCTTTTTCCGGGCAGTTATGTTTATATTATCGCCTTCAATTATTATTGCCACAAACAGAGGGTAGAGCCAACCCTCAGGCGCTTTTTCAATCTGTTCCTGGTGGGATCCCGTAGGGGAAGAAGGTTGTTAGGGGGTCACAGGTTGTATTATATAGCTACCCGAACGAAGGAGTGTATTATCGTAGACAAGGAAGATTCCCTTCATGAATGAGAATCTTGCTACGTCTGGATAGACATCCCAAGGGAGGACCTGCTGAAAGTTACCTTCTTAACAACCCACCCTGACATCGGGAAATTGGACCGAAGCCGGTTCAACCCATCCTGCCCTGATATTGCCAACACATTGGCAATGCTTCCTCCTCCCGAACGGCGTCTGAAAAGAATAGACATCCTTTGGGAGAAGAAGCTGTTAGAGATCGGGGTAGTAGGAAGAAAAGGAACCCCTGCCCCGAAGGGTATCATCTCCAGCTCTGACTCTTCTGAGTCAGAAAGATCGGGTACGACTTAGCTTTCTTTAATTCATATCTCCTGATCCTTATTATTTTCCTTTTGCAGATTCCACTGATACAATGTCTGAGAACCGACTTGCTGCAGTAGTTGCTGCTTCAAAAGCCAAGAAGGAGGCTCAGCTGCAGGCATCCAAACCTAAGCCCAGCGCTGCGGCTGGGCCTTCACCATCATCGGGGAGCTCCAGCAGCCACAGGCCAGAGCCCCGATCAATGGACGAGATGGATGAGGTTATTTCTAAGAGGATGCGCTCATTACGCCTTCCCGCCATGTACAGAATCGGGAATAACTCCCCTCTGGATCTTAATGTCGTGCGGTTGTTGCTGCAGGGGTCAATGCGGGTGGAAGACGTCCGCCCCTCATCCAGCTTAGGGGATAGAGCGCAGAGACCTCCAGTCTCTGCATCAACGAGCAAGCGGGGCCCCGATGAGGAAGCCGCGAAGCAGTACAAAAGGCTACGGTCAACTGTGAGCAGGCCCGCAGCCTCGATCCCGACGAAAGGGGTCACAATCGGGGAGAAACCAGCCCCGTCCTCGTCTAACCCCGAGGCCATTCGGGGGACTATCCAGGAGATGGTAGTCTCCATTTTTAAAGCCCGGGGACCGAAAAGAGTCCCCCCTTCATGGAAGGATGCCGCCCTTGAAGAATACCGGCTCTTGGGAAAGAAAAACATGCCCGGTATTGATGGCGCGCTTCCCAGCTTGGTGTCAGCCTATATGGAGTCCCAAGATGTGGTAAGTTGTGTTCAGCTCATGCTGCCCCGTTCGGGTATACGTTCTTAATCCCATTTGGCTCTTGCAGGCACATAGAAGGGCCTTAGACCTCGCTTCTATCGTCCAGCTCAGCCGTAGCATCTCTTCGGCGTCTGAAGATCTGGAAGGCAAACTTGCCTAAGCTCAGCAGCAAGTTGAGATCAAACAGAAAGAGTTGGAATCGGTTAGAGCCGATCGGGATCGTCTGAACGGAGAGCTGCTTGGAGCGGATACTGAGCTATCCTTAGCTGCTTCTAAGGAGGGAGAGACCCAAGCAGCAGCAAACTCCGCCACGGACCGAGTTTTGGAATTGGAGCGTCAGATACAAGAGATATCTGACGAAAGCAACAGACTTCTCCTGCAGTCCCAGGAGGAAAAGAATGCATTGAAAGAAGAACGGGAAGCACTTAAAGAAGACTTGGTTAGGGTCCAAGGATCAACTGAGGGTGCGGTTCGGGAAGCCCTTTTGAGTTTTGCCCGATCGCCCCTGATGTTTGCCTTAGCGGCAAACGTTTATGGACCGAACGTCTCCCAATATATGGACAATATGAAGGACTAAATAGTCAACGAGTTTGGTCTGGATCCCGAAGATGATCGTTGGGAGACGATTGACCCTTTAACCAAGGATGGGAACTTCCGTGAGATCCTCGAGTTAGATGAACCCCCACTGGAGGATGACTCCAACTATCCCCTCTTTGACTTGATGGAGAGATCGGTCAACGAAATAGTTGAAGAAAGGAGAAAGAAGGTGGAGGATCTCAAAGCATGAATTGCAGAGAAGTCTGGGGGAGCAGATAAGGAAGAAGGACAAATAGATTAGGATTTGATTTTCCGGTCCTTTCCTTTCTGTATTTGTAAACTCCACATTTTTTAATAAGACTTCATCTTTTTGCAAAATCTGTATTTGCCAAGTATAAGGTCGGGGCTTAAGCCAAATCTGGACCGAACGGTCTTCTCAACTTAACTCTGAATCCTGCTAAGTCTAGTAAGTTAGGGAACCCCAACTACAGCAATAGATCACACTTGAATCCGTCCCATAAAATATTATAACTTTGGCGGCGTTGCCGTGGTTCTCCATGAGTCCCACGACAAATTTTAGCCAAAGCCCCGGTTCTTAAAATAGTCACATGGCGGGCTTTGGCTAGCAATTTGACAGGTTAACTCTGTCCTTGTTATCTCGCTCATGGATTAAGCACAATGGAGCAAGGGCTACTTTTAGGTGATGAGTGCCGTTTGAAGGGGGAAATTGAGTTCGTAGTAAGTTCTGGGAGTATGCGATTCATCTAAGTACTCAGCAAGCGTGGAAGCAACTGACTCGTCAGAGCGGTCACACTACTTGGGAGCCTTATGGATGATGACTACAGTCACCAGTCCAGACTCGTCCAGAAAATCCAACTCCAAGATCGGTCACTCACATAGCTAGAAATAATTTATATTACATTCATTGTAAACTATTCATGCATAAGAAACGGTTTAAAGTTCAGAGTTACCAAATATGTCAAATTCTTTATATAAAATAACGGCTTAAGTTCATAACATTCCATGTTCGGGGAATCTCACTTCCATCCAGATTTTCTAGCTTATAAGCCCCAGCACCCAAGTTCTTCATGACCCGATAGGGCCCTTCCCAATTTCTGTCCAGCTTCCCAACATTTCTCTGAACTTTTACATTCCTGAGAACGAGGTCGCCTTCTGAGAATTCCCTGGGCACAACCCATTTGTTATGAGCTCGCTCCAGTGTTCTTTGATAAGCACACATGCGCGCATAGATGACGTTTCTTTTCTCTTCAATCATCTCCAAATCCAGGGATCTTCGTTCATTATTCAGATGTTCGTCATACTGGGTAATCAGAGGTGACCTTATGGCTACCTCCACTGGACTGACCGCTTCGGACCCATATACCAAAGAAAATGTAGATTCCTGGGTCGTTGAACGGGGAGTAGTGCGGTAAGCCCATAGCACCTGGTAGATGTGATCGGGCTACTTTCCCCCCAAATCTTCCAACTTAGTTTTTAATCCCTTCAGGATAACTTTGTTGGAGACCTCCGTCAATCCGTTGGTCTGGAGATGAGCCACCGATGAGAAGTGTTGAGCGATCCCCAATTTGACGCAAAGATCCCGAACGGCTTTTCCGCGGAATTGAAGTCCATTATCAGATACAAAAGCTCGAGGTACTCCAAAGCGGCTTATGATGTTCCTCCATAGGAAGTGATTCACAACTTTTTCAGAAATAATAGCCACCGCTTCAGCCTCGATCCACTTTGTATAATATTCAACAGCCACAATGCAAAACTTTCACTGCTAGACTGATCGAGGAAACGATCACAAGATATCAATCCCCCATCTGTCAAATGGACAAGGAAGTGGGGTCATCGACAAAGATGCCCCTGGCAGTTGGGGAACTAGGGAATGGTGTTGGTAAGCAGCGCAGCGTCTGGTGTACTTCTTAGCATCCTCAAAGAGCGTTGGCCAGAAATAACCGGCTCTAATGACGCGATGATATAGCGATCGGGCCCCATAATGTATACCGCACATCCCCTCATGAACATAAATCATGACGGCCTCAGCCTCTAAAGGGGATAAGCATCGCAGGAGCAGTCCCTCAAAGCTTTTCTTGAATAAGTGTCTGTCATTCAGCACATATTGCGTCGCCCGGGTTTCAATTTTCCTAGCCTCTGATGCATTCTCCTGTAGATGGCCGTTGGTCAGATACTTGACAAAAGGGGCCATCCACGTGGGATCTTCTGGTAAGTCAACAACGTTAATCTTTAAGTCTTGGAGTTCATGGCATAAAGCTCCACCTCCTCGAACAACTGTTCGGTCACAGAAATTTCGACCGAAGGTCGATCCTGAATATGGACCGATACTGTGCCTGATCCAACGTCTGGTAAGCCTGCAGCCAGTCTGGCTAACGAATCGACCACCTTGTTTTGTTCTCTAGGCACGTGGTCAAGTGAGAACTTACGGAACTTCTTTGCCATTTCCAAGACTTTCGCATGGTATAGCTTTATGGTTGGCTCATGTGTTTCGAATCGTCCTGCGAATTGCTCCACCACCAATTTGGAGTCTGAAAACATTCGCACGTTTGCAACTCCCATCTTTTGAGCTAAGGTCATCCCCGACAAAACGACCTCGTATTCCATCATGTTATTCGTTCCAGATAACAAGAACTTGACCGCAGAGTGGATAACGTCGCCTTGAAGTGTAGTAAGGGTGATGTCTGCTCCTTTTCCCCCCGAAGGTTGACCCGTCAACATAAATGACCCATCGGTCGTCCTCTTAGTTTAGAAATATGAGCGATAGGGTCATCTCGACCACGAAATCCGCTAGGACTTGAGCTTTGATCGCCATTCGGGGAACGAATTCCAGATACCTGGAGTTGATCTTGATCTTCTACTTGGCCAACCTTTCATTAGAATCCGCCTGACTCAAAACCGCCTTCAAAGGCTGATCAGTATAGACATAAACCTTCCGACCTTCGAAATAATGCTTAAGCTTAGATATAGCTTTCTGCACGGCCAACATGAATTTTTCAAAGGCTGTGTATCTGGTTTCGGTTGGTACCAGGGAATGACTAATGTAGTAAACGGGCTGATGAATATCATCCCCAATGGTCACCAGGGCTGCGCTGAATGTGGCTTCAGACACGGCCAAATATAACCCCAAGGGTTCATGGCATGTTGGACTCACCATTACACGAGGAGTGCTCAAAGAAGTCTTTAAGTCGGAGAATGTCTGATCGCACTCTTCGATCCAGCCAAGATGGCTGGCTTTCCTCAATGTCCTTAAAAAAGGTAAAGCTCGGTCCGTGGACCTAGAAATAAACCTGCTCAGCGCCGCCAATCGGCTAATCAGCCTTTGGAATTCTCGCTTGTTTCTCGGAGGCTGCATATCAATAATAGCCTGGACTTTCTCCGGATTAACCTCGATGTCTTTCTCAGAAACGTAATATCCAAGGAATTTTCCACTTCGAATCCCAAAGCAACACTTGTTTGGATTTAGTTTGAGTTTATATTTACGGCATACTTCGAAACAACGAGACAAGTAAGGAATGTGCTCTTCATCATTCATACACTTGACAATCATATCATCAACATACACTTCCATAATATGGCCTATCAACTCCCTAAAGATCTTGTTGACCAGTCTTTGGTATGTTGCTCCGGCGTTCTTTAAGCCAAAAGGCATAACTTCGTAGCAGTAAACGCCATCTTCTGTCATGAATGATGACTTCTTTTGATCTTCCTTAGCAAGAAAGATCTGATGGTACCCGGAGTAAGCGTCCATGGTACTCATCATGGTGCTGCCAGCCACAGCATCCACCAATCGGTCAATATGTGGCAGTGGGAAAGGGTCCGACTCACAGTTCTTGTTGACGTCGGTAAAATCCATGCACATCCTCCACTTCCCATCTGCCTTGGAGACCACCATCGGGTTTGCAACCCACTCAGTGTAGTGAATCTCCCTGATTAAGCCCGACCGCAGCAACCTGTTCACCTCTACCCGAATGATCTCAATCTTCTAAGGAGAATAGCGTATCCTCTTTTGCCTTATAGGCTTGGTTCCAGGTTCGATGTTGATCCGATGCTCACTTTCGGATCGGTCAATCGCCGGAACATCGTCCGGGGTCCAAGCGAAGATGTCCACATTGCTTCTCAGCAAGCGGACCAGCTCTTCCTCGAATGTCGGGGCCAGATGTACCCCGATACGAGTAGTATTGGTTGAGTCATCCTCAACCAAGTTGATCAACTTGAACCCAACGGGTTCCATAGCTTGCCTAGGGTGCGGGGGCTCTTCGAGCAAATCCACCCGAGCTCTTTTGATCGGTGCCAAAGTTCGGCACGAGCTCATGTAGCATTGTCTTGCTACTTTCTGGTTCCCCTTAACAGAAATCACTCCATGAGTGGAGGGGAACTTGAGCATCATATGGTACGTAGAAGGGACCGCCTCAAACTTACTGAGGCCGGTCCATCCAATGATAGCGTTGTAAGCCAGATCGACTTCAACGACTATGAATTCCAAGATTTCCGATCGGTCCCTGCCCGGTTCTCCTAGTGTGACTAGGAAAAGAATTTTCCCGCACGGGATAACACTTCTCTGGTCGAACGACTAGAGAGTTATATTGGCAATAGGGAGATCATGGGCCGCGTCTCGTAGCATCTCCGCCACTTCACGCTTTATTAGGTTGCATAAAGCCTCGGTGTCCACCAGAATCCTATGAACCCGTCGATTGACGATATTTCCAGTGATGATAAGAGGAGCATTACATAGATCGGTGACCCCTTCCCGATCGGCTGCGGTAAAAATGATTTCTCCCTCAAAGGTTGAGGACCGCTCAGTCGACTCGTACTTGACCAGGGCCACAAATTGGGAGCTTTCGAGAATCTCCTCACGCGCTGCTCTTTTTCGTTCCCTAACAGACTCATTAATCCTTATTCCGCCCAAGATAACATAAATATCTCCAACGACCTCTCTCTCCCTGGGCATCTCCTCATTTGGGGGAGGTTGGGTGCCCACTTCGGCAGGTGGGGGAGCTGGTTGCTCCCTCCTGTCTCCTTCATTTCGTGTGGCCCTGCCACCACGGCCCCGCCATCTCCTCCTTCGGCCCTGGCCACGGTTCTCTTGACCGTGTTGGCCTCTATCCTGTTCGGGGTTGGGAGATCTACGGTCTCCCGCCCGGTCGTTGTAATTTCGGGGCTGACCCCGATTGTCTCTTCCCCTTGGCCTGTGACGATTGTCACCCTAATGGCCCGCTCGGGGAGAGTCAACCCGCTTGCCCCTGCGATCATCCTGATCGGACTTTTCCTTGTTCATTGCCGCTACTGTCTCTCGCAGTAGCGGGCATTTCAATGTCGGGTGATCGCGGTTGTGATGCAACTCGCAATAAACCCGATTGTCGTCCTTCTTCGGAGGAACGATCTTTTCAGCCACAGCCGCAACTTCTCGCGGCTGTTTCTTAGGGTAAGATACCCTATGGTCACCTGGGGGATCAGAATTCCAGCCAGGCTTTCGATATCCCGCTCCTAGCGCTTCATCCACCTTGATGTACTTGTTGATTTTCTGAAGGAGTTTCCCCAATGTGGGTGGTGGGCTCTTCACAAGGCTTGCCAAAAGGCCACAAGGTCCCAAGACTTGTTGCAAGATATCGATTTTCTCTCAGAGCTCCAACTTGATACCCCGGGTAGTTCGATTGAACTTCTCCATAAAAGAGCGGAAACTCATCTTCGCCGGGATATGCTTCATGTCATATAGTTCCTGCCTTCTACGAGGCGGTCCTACATTTGGAGCGAACTGTGTCGAGAAAGCCAGGATGAATCCGCCATACGACTGTATGGATCGGGCCGACAAGTTTTTGAACCAGGTCCGAGCATCGCCCTGCAACCTTGCCGCGAAGATGCGGCACTTTAATGAGTCAGAAACCCGAACGGTCCCCATTCGGGGTTACGCTAGTATCGATCGGGGACTGCCGCCCAGATCTCTTCAGAAAACGGAAGCATCAAATCTCCCAGTGCGGCGGAGACGCCTCCAGATTGTTGGGATGACGCCTGGGCCACATGCAGATTGTGCCACCAGTCATCATCTTTGCTCCACCTGATCGGGGCATCCATGGCTCGATCAAGTAGTCCAGGATTGCGCCCCAGATTAGGACCGCAATCCCTCTGCGTTCGCAGGGTTTCCAACTCCCTGGTAAGCTCATCGATGCGCCTCTACATCTGTTCCTGGTCCGTCCCAGGAACGGGAGTTGGAGTTCTAACTGGAGGAGGCGGAGAAGATTGGTATCTCGGCCTCCTCATTGTTATTCCACACCTAATAATCTCCTCTTCATCGGAGCTAGGCGCGTCTGGGTCGCTTTTGTACCCTCTGTTTGGTGGAACAGGGCTTGTGATAGCCGGTGGTTCTGTTCCACTCCTCTCCGACATAACTTCCAATATAACTTTCCTAACAATAGCTTCCAGGTCCTGTAAAGAGAATGTTGAAGCTGGAATGCTGTTGGGAATCGTGTCACTATCGTTCGTCGAAGTTTCAGTCGCCATGCCTTTGATTATCCTATCCCAGGTAAAGACCTCAAATGGGGATTAGAAACTCGTCCCCACGGACGGCGCCAAACTGTTGTAGTTCGAAAATCGGGGGTGTCAACAGTCGACCGGTTCATTACGAGATGAACTTGGTTATAATTTATTTGATTTGTGGAGAACGATTATAAACCAAAGGTGAAAGGACACAGCAATTTTAGAGTGGAAAACCTCAAAGATGAGGAAAAAACCACTTGACTAAAGGCTAAAGGAAGTGCCCTTAGTCGGTTCAATAAGAAAATTAATGATCACAAAGGTCATGTTTGTTCTTTAGACAACAAAGAGGAAGAGAAGTATCGAAAATAAATCGACAGAGAGTTTTCTATGCGAAAGCTCCAAGGAAAAATCGAAAGATCATTTTCTCACGCTCTAAGTGTCATTTTTATACTCCCACTGTGCTGTATACAGTAGAGTGTCGTTTTGTGCCTGTCCTTTGCGGCTAAGTCGGCTAATGTCAGACGGAACAGCCGCCGGAAACGGCTTCACAGAGCTGCATGGCGCTAGACCTTTCCGCGCTACTAGTCGGCTATTCCCTGGCTACTGGAGGCTCGTACGACTTCGCCGGACCATGCCTCTGACAAGGCTGTCGAGGGTTGTCGTTGCATGGGAGGAGTATGGGTGGCCAGAAGCAAGGCCTGTAGGATGTGGACCGATCGGTCTTAACGCATGCGAGAAGCTGGACCCTACATATCGGGACCGATCACTATGAACGGTCCATCGGGCCACGGGGCTTGGATGGGCCATTCACTCATGTGGGTTGGATCTGGGCCTCCAAGTTCGGCTTACGTTGTATGGGCTCGTCTGATTAAGCTTGGCCCTGATCATGTTCGAGGCACCGGGTTCCGGGGATCTCATCAAATATAATTGCGAAAATATAGGCATAAGGAACTTGTAGAGTATAAAACACACACATCTTTAAGAACCTCCACAACATCAAGAAATGTATCTTCATGACATTGTATTCGACACAAACAAGCAAATGACATTATTAACTATAATTCTTAAACAATATCAAAGACAAGACACTGTATCAACGCTATAGCAAAAATGTCATTATTAAACAAAATGGCATGCCCTCAATGAATACAAATACCATCTTACTTTTGAAATTCAATCCGAATATCGACCGGATTGCTCAATTTGTTCCCATACCCAACACTCTCAGATCATGCAAACTAAGTGAACGGTGGCGGAGATCTGATTAGGCACGGTCTGAAATTTCTAGAAGTCATTCACATTACAAGTAAGAAGAAACTAAATGAGGGCAAATCCTTGTACAATACTATTAATGCATGAATCGACACTACGGGTGAGACAATCCACAATAGTGGATAACGAGAAATTAGAGTGTTCCTCTGGTCGACAATCGAACGATTTTCAAAACTGTTCGACGAAGACAATGGTTGAGCGACAAGGGAGGCGTATCCTCGCCGTTGACATAGTGTAGTGATCGACATTTTCGAAAAAGAGATTGGGATTGGCGATCATCAAGGTATTCTACATTTAGTAAATTTTTGGAGTGGACCATGGATTGTGGCAATAACTGATGCAACTAACATAGATACATACAAAAATTTTACATGTGTAATAGTTATCTTTTTAAACTTGAGGAGATCTTTAAAGATCTCAGGATAAAATAATATTTTATCCTAAAGTCACTTAAAAACTTGTGCCAATAATATCTTTCTTAATGAATTTTGTAGGGTTTATTGTCATGTAGTTTTTCTCTAGTTCCATGGAATTAGTAGATTGATGAAATATTCAAATGCATAACAAAAACAAAACTTTAATAAACCTTCAAAACTAGTTTCATGGAATTAGTAGTCCCAGAAAGCCAATCACTACTCTGCTTTGTTACGCTAAACCCATCTACTTTTTCCGCATAAGTAACCGCAACATCCGCAAAAGTGTAAAGAAACCCTTCAGAATTCTCAAACAAGTCATTTATAGAGATTCCATTGTCAAAAATGGGGCCTGACCTCCTAAAGGAGCAATCCATATATGTCACGACCTTAGATTGTAAATGAGAAGATAAACAGAAGAATGGGGAAGAAACGGAATTAGATGGTAGATTATAGAAATTGAGAGGAATAGAACCAGAGGAGGGAGAAGAACAGGTGCACAAGGCAGAGAAGAGAGAGATGATAAAAGACGATAATAATTTCGATACCATCCAAACGTAGAGTTACTTCGTTTTATACCCAACAATTGGGCTTCTCTAGATTATGGGCCACATATGGGTTTACATCTCAAAATACACAATAATAAAATGATTAGACTCAATTCAAGGATCGTCATATTACCGGTTCCTCAAAACTATCATTGACCCCAATGATTACCTTCTCCAAATAAGTCACATGCATATGTTGTCTACTCATATTTGGATACATATGAGGTTGTACAGGTGAAGGATATGACAAGTATCTTGTGACTTGCTCAGGGAGTTGCATATATTCAATAAGGAGAAATCTTATGCTAATTGTTTCAAGTTTGAAATAATCTGGTGCTTCCACAGCATTCATCTCTTCTTGTTCATTATAAAAAGTAGCAATAATAAAACTCGTAATCAACCCAAGCAATTCAATCTTGAAAAACATAACTGATGATCCCGGAGATTTAACTTCTATATAGATCAAAGCAAATGTCGTCAACTTGTCCTGATATCGGCTAGCTGCTAGCCTAATTTATCTTGCTAAAATTGCCACATCTTTACCTTGACAATGGATATCACCACAAATAGAGTCACATTTCATTACTTTCATATTAATCACAAATAATTGATTTCTCTCTTTACATTCTTTCCTCAGCTCTGTATCACTCTCATCCACCATAAATCCCCAACATTGAGACAATCCTTGACCCCAAAGATCTAGTTCTGAAAATTCTAAATCCAAGCATGTAGGAATAAAAATATAGAAAGCACCATATGTGTAGCTAATATACAAGTTCCATATAGGATTTATCATAATCGGCAATTGAGTCAAGAAATAACAAATAATAAGTCCTTGAAGTGGATCACACTCTTGAGAACATAAAGTAGCTGCTGAATTTCTCTTGTCTAGTGTGTTCTTCAGTTCTAAGAGAGGTGGTGCATTGCAAGGTTCTATAATAATATAAAAATCAGAAACTTTCATCAAATCTATACGATCAGAATTTTAGATGAACTTCATCATAAAAATGTAAGTCCTGGAGGAAACAACAACATCCATAAGTAAGGAAAACTTATGATTAATAAAGCATGTAGCTGAGGCATCAAAAGCATAATAAATCCTTCTAAATCCCAAGGTGGGTAATAGCTTATTGATTTTTCGTGGAACGATTTTACCAAAGAAGTTCCGTTGAATATCACAAGGATTGATTGTCTTGCTTATGTAGATGTGGAGTGAATGCATCATCTTTCTTGTCAATTTCAATGCTAGCTTCATTGGTTTCAGAATCAACCAATCTATCTGAGACGACATTTTCATATTTACAAATAGCCACTTATATTGATTAATTTCACCATTGGCATTAGAAGTTTCTATAGCAATGGTTTCCAAGGATTTTCCAAGATAATTCTCAAGATGGTCCACAACATGATCACTTCTAGCAACAGTTGAGACTTTTATCAAATTATAAGTTTTCAATAGTGGGAAGGTTCCAAAGCTTTCAATGACATAAGGCCACACACTAGGATGCTTAGTTGGAGATAACATCATCTCATGAGATTTATCATCCTTCTTGAATAGAGGATCGAATGAATTGTCTTTAGATTGTGCTTCAAGGCCCCAATGTCCTTTTGATTGCATATAATTATGCTAAATAGCTTGTTGAAAAAGTCTCATCCTTTGTCTCTTCTTCATTTTTCTCATTTTCACCCGATTCTTTTTCATTTTCTTGATTTTCACACTCCGCCATGATTCAATTCCCTTCGATCCATAGAATAAACTATCAACAATTTTGCTCATCGATTTTTCAGTTTGCACATTACTGAAAACATGATCCTACGTACCCCAAATATNATTGGTTACGAAACGCTTGTATGTCTTCTGGTTTTTGAGACCCTAGACTGTTTGAAGATTTTGAGTTTAAAGGTTATGAAGTTGAGGCCATTGTTTGTTATTTTGCAGGGTTGCTTGATACTGGTGATTTTGGGCATTGTTGTTATTATATTGGTTATAGTATTTGTTGCCTGATCTTTGGTTGATATGATCTTAAGTGCGGACATAAATTTCGGTGATATATACCCGAGTTTTAAAATCCAATCGAGTTCGTAAAGGAAATAAGAATGAGTATTGATGACAATTACTCTTCAACTCGCGAGTAATTGTCGGATAAGTGGGTTAGTGGGCCAAACCATTAGGTTTGTCGGTTTTTAAAAAGTAAAATAAAAAGATTTTATTTAATTATAATTGTATTTATTAAAAAAAATATTTGTAGTATTAAGAACACTAATCTATATACCCTACTTCTGTGATCTAGAGTATTGAGAACAAATCTTTCAGTAATTAAATTATGCTTTTAGTGGAACCTTGTTGATATTTATATTACCCACAAATTTGAACCCTTAAAACTACCTCGATATTTGAGAGTTAAACATTATTAGATTATTATATCAATGTAAAACCAATTTATTACTATAGTCTATATGATCAAAATCTAAATGTTTTTGAATCTTATTATTTTTGAAAATGTTCTAACATTTCATTTTTAATAAAAGTTTATCTATTTTTAACAAATTATGTGAGATGTAATAATTAAATTGATATATGGATACTTCTAGAACTGGGAAATGTGTCACTTTTATTCATGGACAGCTAAGTCAAACTTGTGGGTTCCATTGGAATAGAAACTACATCATGAATTATATTATTTATTTGGACAATTTTGTATAATTACACTGAAACTTTGTGAATACAACAAAATGGAGTTTTTTATTAAATGCACCGGTGTCAGATTTTTTAATTTTTAATAGAGCATCTCTTTTTAAATTAGTTTAATAATAACACTGACATAATAAAGTTTTACAATATAGCAGTGATGATGTAAGAATGATATCATTTTTTCTTATAAATAATATGATTCAAATACAAGTATGAAGAAAATAACTAATATTTTGAAAATTATGATTTCTTTATAAAAATAAATATATGCAAATATTACCGCAAAACATTAATTACTACATAGTAATCAGATGACTTATAAAAAATAACGGGTATCAATTGATATATTTGTCATACATACCGAGTCGGAACATATGTTTTTCATATCAATCGATATGTGAAATTACGATATGAAAAGACCGACTAGTATTCGGTATTATAACTCGATACTGCCATGTATTTCAAATATAATCAATATGAAAACATATGTTGTGATCCGTAGAGTATGACCGGTATTTCGGTGGATACCATAGATTTCATGTATCGTCCAATATAATATTTTATCAATATTTTTATATCGTAATTTAAATATTTTTACAATGTAAATATTTTGAATTCAAACTCGTTAAAGTCAATTCGATCTTAATATCAATGTTTTTCATACTGATCGGTATGACGAAAAACGAGCGACACCGGTAATTGAACCGATATCAGGTTTCCGTGTCGGGGATTTATAAAAAATAAAAAATTTGGATCGATACAAAATTTTGGATCGATATAAAAATATTAACTTTTCAAATACTATATTATATTAGTATATTATTTGAGTGATAGTCCATGAAATATTTCACATATAAAATTATAAAATTAAAAATGAATTGTGTCAGACTGATTTATCGGTTGTGCATCAGTGTTATACTCGTAAAACTTTTTTTTTGACTGTTATAAATAAAAGATGGGGTGTCTGACACTGCTATGTCAAAATTTTCCTCCATATTAATATTATAACCTTATACTACATATTTATCATGCATCATTCCAAAAATAAAACAATGTACAGTGTAAAATATATATGTATACATATATTAAATATATAATATTAAAAATTAATATTTATGGTTAATATAAAATGAAGACACTATTGATTTTAGTTTATACTTAAAGAAATTATTGGTTGGAATTTTAATCAGATTAGTTAAAATCTAATTTGTTTGATGTTGGAGAAATTGCATATTTTCTTTACGTTAGTATAATTTATTTTATTATTTCGGTATACTAATGTAGATACTATAAATCGATGTATTAAACGTATTCCGTATAGTAATGTAATTAAATAATATTGATTATCTAACAATCTATCATATTGTCATTGTTATTATTATTTTATTAATATAATATAATATATGACGGCTGTCACTTAACTAGTAATTACCAAGCGTATAGTTCAATTTCCATTTATAATATTTTTAATTTGATTTAATAATATATTGTTTGGGTTAATAATTTAATTAAAACTTTAAAAAAGAATATAAAAATTCAAATTCCCATGGAATAGTTATATTAAAAAATTAATTTTTGAAATTTACTATTAAAATATGGTTATTTTTTAATTACTTTTAAGTTACAAAAATCTCATTAATTATTAATTATTAATTGTATTACTTTTATTAATTTTGGAAAGATATACATGACATGAAGATACTGCTATATTGATTATGTATTTTTATTCAATGTTATTTAAAAATTAATTTAAAAAATACCATGATTTAAAAGATGATGATAACCTGATAGTGCTATGATCATTTTTTTCTCCTAAAGTATTATACAACCTATCTAACCTATCTCTTCGAGTTTATACTTTTAAAATAATGTATTATTTTTATTAGTTGAATTTTACATAGTAAAATTATTATTACAAAATATTATTCAACGAATAGCACCATAAATACGCCATCAGCGCCCAGCCCTTGCTCACATTTTAATCCACTCTCTCGCCCTCTGTTTTTCTAGAACATTCTTGTAAGAATACAGTTGTAGATTTCTGAAGTTATGGGGAAGATCAAGATTGGAATCAATGGTATGCCATGCTTCTTTTTCTTCCATAGATTCTTTAATTCTTTACATGTTTTGCTGGGAAACGCTGGATCTGAGTAGATTTTGTGGTTTTTCTTCGTGTTGATCTGATTTTTATGGAGTTTTATACCGTTTTTCTGGATGGAAATGAACTCTATTTTACTGATGTTTTTTAATCAGGGTTTGGTAGGATCGGCCGTTTGGTTGCTAGGGTTGCTCTGCTGAGAGATGATGTAGAGCTTGTTGCTGTTAATGATCCATTCATAAGCACTGATTACATGGTAATTTTTTTCTCAATTCCCACTTGGATTGTTTATTCTATTAAACCCTTGACTATGTCATCTGTTAGACGACCTTATTATATAAGTGAAAAAAATTGCAGACATACATGTTCAAGTATGACAGTGTGCATGGTCACTGGAAGCACAATGAGTTGAAGGTTAAGGATGAAAAGACACTTCTCTTTGGCGAAAAAGCAGTCAGGGTCTTTGGAATCAGGTTTTTTACCTTAATTATTATTTACCAAAGTAGCAGATCTAATTTTGTCTACTTCTTTCCATGAATTAAGCAATAATTCATTGATTTTTGTGTACTTTTTGAAAAATTAAATTTCCAGGAATCCTGAGGAGATTCCATGGGCAGAAACTGGGGCTGAGTTTGTTGTGGAGTCTACTGGAGTGTTCACTGACAAAGATAAGGCTGCTGCTCACTTGAAGGTGACCTAAATGTTACGAATAGTCACATGGAAATCATTAATTTGTTATTTAGTATCCAACATACTATGAGTAATTATTTTCATTAATTTTGCTAGCTGGAACTGCTTCTTAATGTTCCCTTATTGCTGCTCCTAATTTTCTTTAGGATCAGTTCGATAATATAATGATGCAGTATGTAATCATCCAATGTTTTGGCATGAAATCCATGATTCTGTTTCATCAAGTTTTATGAACTTTGAAAATACTGATATTTGTCCAGTCCTAAGATTTCGATGCTTCTTGACTGATTATTTTTTCTTCTTGAAATCTAAATTAGGGCGGTGCTAAGAAGGTTGTCATCTCTGCCCCAAGCAAAGATGCCCCCATGTTTGTTGTGGGTGTCAATGAGAATCAGTACACAGCTGACTTAGATATTGTGTCCAATGCCAGTTGCACTACCAATTGCCTTGCTCCATTGGCAAAGGTTGTAAATTTTCGCACCTTCTTCTTATACATAGCAGTAAAATTAAGTCAGAATTAATGCAGGTTATCAATGACAAGTTTGGTATTGTTGAGGGCCTGATGACAACAGTTCACTCCATCACTGGTGAGTTTTGGATTATTTGATCTTCTTGTGGTTCCAAATGTACATAATTTCCCGGAAATACTTTTTTTCCGTGTTTAGCCACCCAAAAAACTGTTGATGGGCCATCATCCAAGGACTGGAGAGGTGGAAGAGCTGCATCTTTCAACATTATTCCAAGCAGCACAGGGGCTGCCAAGGTTATAATTACTTGATTATTTGTGCTTCATATTCCCTTCACTCCTGTTATGTTTTTCCATCTAATCATGTAGGCTGTTGGTAAAGTGCTACCAGCCCTCAATGGAAAGTTAACTGGTATGGCATTCCGAGTCCCCACCGTTGATGTCTCAGTCGTAGACCTTACCGTCAGGCTAGAGAAAGAGGCTAGCTACGAAGATATCAAGGCTGCTATCAAGTAAGTTGATGCTCATTCAACTTAAAGTCACTCACGCATCTAAATTACTTCCTTTTCTATAGGGAGGCATCAGAGAACAAGCTTAAGGGGATCTTGGGTTACACTGAAGATGATGTAGTGTCCACTGACTTTATTGGCGACAGCAGGTGAATGATACAACCCGAAATAGCAACATCATTGTGAGGGATTTCTGACTTGTGAAACCTGAATCCTTTTACAGGTCAAGCATTTTCGACGCTAAAGCTGGAATTGCTCTAAGCAAGAACTTTGTGAAGCTTGTGTCGTGGTATGACAACGAGTGGGGATACAGGTAAAATGAAGTTATTACATCACATTCAAGCAGATGCCTGGTTGTTGACATGACATTTTGGTTTATCGCAATGCAGTTCCCGAGTTATTGATTTGATCGTTCACATCGCTTCGGTTGCATAATGGATGGTTATTCATGGCTTGGTGTTTCTTGTTGTGGCCTGGGATGGGGGGGTTCCCCTTTAGAAATAAGGTTATGTTACCTCTGTTTGTGAGGATTTTTCCCCTTTTGTTATTCTGAGAATCAAAAGTAATAATCTTATTGAACAAATGAATTGTCATTGGCCACACTACCTTTCATAAATTCCCAGGAAAACAATTATCATTCCTTGAGCTAATGTGTTTGTCGAACCATATTGAATCAATTTACTATATTAATTTTCTTTAGAACATGTAGTGGGGACTCCCCCTCTTTAGATCATTTTATCTAGAAATTTCATTATTTTTTCTTTACGTTAATTGTATTTATGTATATATCATCATTCTTTATTTTTAATTATTTTGTAATTATTTTATATACGCACATATTTTATAATTATTTTGTAATTATAAATTTTATTTTCAATTTAAAAAAAAATACATTGAAAAAATTGAATGGTACATGCGCTTTCCTCGTGGAGGAAAAAGGAGGCAGTTGTGGCAAAAGGTGAGCACCCACCTGAGATGGTCTTAATAGCAATCTTGTTTTTCTTTTAAAATGTTCTAAACAATTTTTTAAAAGTTTCAATAGGTTAAATAATTATAATAATAGTTAAAAATAAATATTTAATGATTAAATTTAATTTAGTTGTATTTAACTTGTTTAATAGTTGTAAAATTTTGAATGATTAAATGTTAGTATCATTCATGTCATAATCAGGGTTTAAGTACTTATCATTCAATTTGTATAAAATTTTTTCAATGGATGATGCTACTATAACTCGTATATGTTTTTTTTCAATGGATGAACTACTTATTGAAAAATTTAGTTCATAATTAAGTAGCAATTAAAAAATAATCATTTTAATTGTGTTTATGTGGCCGGGCCCAAGAAGTCCATTATCAAAAAGTTGTAGGCGTGTACCGTAAACCTCTTCTATAAATACCCAGACCCCAGTTCCTTCAACGGCTACAAATGGATTTCAATTTCAAAATTTGAACTTGAGAAGAGAAAGGAAGCCAAAGTACGGTGAAGAAATTGGGGGTAAATTGCAATGGAGAACGGCGAATTAACAAACCTAGCTTTGGATCCGGAAATGGAGTTTCTGGCGTCGAAGGAAGAAACTGGCAATGAGTGGGAGCTCTTCAAGGAAAACGTCCGTCCTCTGAAACGCGGCCGTAACGTTCGCCTCCTAAATCAAGCCCTAAAATCGAACACAGATTTGCAGCTCAAAAGTTTACTTCTTCAGAAACGGAAGGACTTGATTCAAGCTATCGACGAATATAAAGGCGAGGACCCTTTACAACCATGGATTCAATGCATTAAATGGGTTCAGGAGGCTTTTCCTCCTGGTGGTGACTATTCAGGGCTTGTTATCATATATGAACAATGTGTACGCACTTTTTGGCATGAAGAACGTTACAGAGAAGATCTCCGATTCCTTAAGGTATGGTTGGAATATGCAGAAAACTGTGCTGATTCTGAAGTTATATTCATTTTTCTGGAAGCAAATGAAATTGGATTGAAACATGCTGTTTTTTACATTTCATATGCAATCCATATGGAAAACAAGAACAAGATCAAAACTGCAAATGAAATCTTCAATCGTGGGTTGACAATGGAAGCTCAGCCTCTTGAAAAACTAAAAGCAGCCTACAAAAAGTTCTTAGCTCGTTCAATGAGACAACACAAAGTTGAAGACGATGATTTGATGGGTAATCAGCTCCCACACCGAAGTTTTGGAACTGTATTAGCTAAAGAAGATAGAAATCAGAGTTGTGAGAAAAATGGTAATCTTTTTGGGAAGAAACAGAAGCTTGGAAGAGGCACTGGAGATTCATTCTCCATTTTCAAAGAGAATGCAAACAGCCCATTGTCATCACATCATTCTGAAACGCTTAAGGGTGAGATAAGGCATTTTCAGTCTCTTGGTCCTCGAGCTGAAAGAAACAAGGAAAACAATCCAGTTCCTTCAAAGTGGACATCAACCAAGATTCCTCAGAGATCTACTAGTCAAGCAAGGCTACTTTCAAGGCCATGCATTCAGATATTTGTTGATGAAGAATGCTCAGAACAATATAAAGAGAAAAATATAGAAGGAAAGCTCTCAGCCTTGCAGTTCAGACACGTTGATGGTAGAGATCTTAAGAAGGAAACTGATATGCTGAGGGAGAATCCACTGCGCAATTTTCCACTCAGTTCTCTCCCAAGATAATTGCATCTTTTTCCCTTGTATGTGTGCATCAGAACTATCAAGTTTCATCCCTCTTGGATGGGTTTCCTGCAAAAGTTTCATTTCTAAGTATTAGCATTTGGGGAGGTCTTCCACCCATTTGTTTTGCGAAAACATTAAGATGAAAAAAGAAGCAGAAACAAGAACTGTAAAACTTGGAAGAGATGCTTGACAGAGTACACTTATTCCTTCACTAACATAATGTTAATGCTTGGCCTAAGTCCGAATTCTCCCCCTTTTCTGACATAGCCAAAAGCAACCTTTAGGATGCTTCTTTTGGTGTTTTCACAGTGAAGTTTTTAATGTGTCACGATCTCACATAATAACATTCTAACCACTCTTAATCATGCAGGGGAATGAAGCAATGGAAGAACAACAGCAGGATAACTCAGAAGCTTATACTCACTGGACTAGGAAGAAGAAACTCATCTTTTGTAACTCTTGGGCTAACTTTTGTAACCAATAGATAAGTTAATCCGTTAGAAGCCAATTAGAGTAGAGCGGTCATATAACTGTTGTAATTGTCAATGGAAGATATCGATATAAGATATCTCTTTTGTATTGAACATATCATCGAAGAATTATCTATTCTGTTTTCCTCCCCAATCTTCTCCTTTCTCATCCTCTGTTTCCCTCCCCAAATTCCCTTCTCATCAAGGTTGTATCAAGTGGTATCAAAGGCGTTAAACTGGGGCCTACAAGGTCAAGCTTATCGCTGTCAATCTCTCAGAACAATTGGAAGATACATAATTGCTTGAAGCTTACATGCCAAATACATACCCAGTCGACCAAGTGTTCCAGACCCAGCTGGATAACCTCCAGATGGATTTCCGCACTTCAGTCCAAAGGCTAGAAACGCGTATCGGTCGGAGTATTCGAGAATCTAATGAATCATTACAGACCCAGCTCATGGCACTATCACAACAGATGCGCTCCCTTTTGGAAGAAAAGAGTGTCCTTGGACAAGGAGGGAACGTTCCATCCTCTTCCGATGGGATTCCAGCATCTACAATAGTCCAGCCAGTGTCACGAACTTGAAGGAGAGGGAGTCAGATAGAATTAGATGGAGTAGAAAGGGAGGATAACATAGATGAACGTTGGAAAATATTTCAAAAGTCATAGAACTAGCAATACAGATCTGTGTTCTTAAGCACTAATCCTAAAACTGCTCAAAGGAGGACAAAAACGTATGAAAATTCGTTGTTCTCCGCTTTGCTTCCGCCATGTCAGCCTTGCATGGGCGCTGACATATTATCACGGAAATACATTGGATATATGGCAGACGGACAAGGGATTGGGCTTCCCTTATTCACAGAACAACTGTTTTCCTCTTTTTTTCTGTTTTTCTCTTTTTGAGTGTGATCATGGCGACTATTGTTCATCTATTCTGATCCCACTCTTCCTCTGTATTGGCATAGGTTGTCTTTTGGATAAAACATCTTCAAAAGTATTCAGCAAATCTTCAGGAAAAGGGTATGATCCCGATGGAGATCCAAGAGGATATGGGCAACGAAACGGATATGGGGTTGGCGGTGGCAGTTCGGGAACTGGAAGCGGTTTTGGTAGTGGTTTGGGTGGAGGAGCTGGTGGTATTTTGGGCGGAGGGTTCGGTGGCAGCAGAGGAATTNAATTAAGCTTCTATAACCATTTTCAGTTCGTTTTACCATTTTCAAGAATAGCATCAATAAGTCCATTGTAATAATCAATTCCTTGTCTGTTAATCCCAGTTGAGGTTCTTCCACCTGATTCAAACCATGCATATAAATCCATATTCTTTATCTTAATCTGAGTTGTGTTTAGTTTAATCAATTTTGCCTGGCAGAATTCTCGGCCATGAAATAGAAAATCTGTAGGCATCAAAACCCAGAGTCTTCATCATCCTCATATCTTCCTGTCGAGACCATACTGATTACAAACCGTGGTTTGCTTGTATAATTTTGATTTAGTTACCTTATATCTATGGTACATATCACAAGCTACATTCCCATTCAACCCATCTTCAATCCTCCCTGTAAAAACAAGCATTAGACAGAAACAGAGTAAATACAGAGAAAAAAACTCAACTTACCAGGGTCTCTGAGAGTGAAATCATCCCAGATGCTGAGACCTTTACCGTCAGCAAAAGCAGCTCCTTCGACCTGTATTTTCGCACATAAGCAAATGAATGGGGTTTAGGATGATGTATATTAAAAGAATGAACCTGATAAGAAGAAGTTCCAGTTCCAAAAATGAAGCCATCTGGGAAATCAGAGCGGTTAATGTTACTGTTATCGCCTTCTACACGAGCAGCTGCGCCGTTAGAATGGCCTGTGTTGGCGACAGTGAGGGTCCTGCCTGGGTTTGGGTTCAGCATTTTTTAGGAGAAGCAGAAGAAATGCTGTTTTCTCTATCCAGAAATGAAGAGAATCGTGCCCGATTAAATAGATAAATGATCAGATCCGGTCTCAATACAAGTTTAATTTCGATATGATAATCGTTAAAAAATTATGATATTATCACAGCTGTGTTTAATCGTTATTTTGGAAAAGACTTATTCACCCTTAGTTATATTAATTATAATACAATTATATCTATTATTATTATATATATAAGGGTATATTAGTATTTTTACATAAATCACGATCATAATACCACAATTTTACCAAAAATACTTAAAAATTCACGATCATCATATCTCACAACACTTCACCATACCGTAAATTTAAAAAGTTAAACCAAACAAACCCATTATAATGAGCAATTTCCCGGATTTTAAAATATTACGTTATGGGTTTTAGTGTATTAAACTGATTTTTAAAATTTTATGCGTCACTTTATCTTTGTAAGAATTTATCATACATATTGATAATGTTAAATATTATAAATTTTATTATGTTTATATTTTTATATTTGTCACCCTATTTATATTAACATTTGTATCAAAGTTATAATGTTTATTGCCTTGAAATTCCATTGAAATTTCAATTAGAAAGATTAAGTAGTATTATTTGAGTTAGCATATAGAAAATAATTTTGATAAAAATAATATATGATAAGAATAGTAATATTTATGAACCGTTAATATAAAATAAGTGACATTATAGGCATTTTCCTTTATAGTTATAGTAGGAGTATCGTTTAAATATATATATATAATTATTATTACCAATATTGAATCATAAATTTCTTCGTATAACAAGTTGGAACACATCATATATGCAGATATGACAAGTGTTTTTACTTGTGTGAATTATTACTCTTTTAACATTATGCCAGATATGTACAATGGTCGGCACTTGACATTAGTGACACGTATAAATTAAAGCTGGAATGCTTAGGTGGGTCTTTTTTTAGATGTATAAAAGAATGGATCGGAGCACAAGTTTAATTTATATGTAAGTCATATTAGTTTGATCATTAGATCTTTATAAGGAGACCATGATCAAGTCATATGTTCGATCTTAGTCATATCTAATCAGGTCTTTAATTGATATTTTATAATAATTATAAATAAGATAATAATGTTTTACTAAATATATAATTTGTATAAATATTAAAAACCATTAAATGATATTTTTTATTATTAATTTACTCAAAAGCTAGTTTAAAAGTATCAATAATTGAAAAATAATCATTTGAATATGATTTAAAAATATTTGAAAATTTAAAATATTAAATGTAATAATACGTATAAATAATTTATGAACAATTTGATTTGAATTAAAACTAATAAAATTTTGAGGTATAAATACTTTAAAAAATTATAAAATTTATTTTTACAGGTTTTAGGCTTGTGCTTAGTCCTAAACCCGTAGATTGAAGATCGAGACCAAATTATCATAAGACATACTCGCTTACATTTTATGAATATTGAGACGAACAAGAGACTTAATTGTAAAGAGGTTACAAAACACCAACCTAATACGAATGATTGATCATGAACTAGTTTTTTAGACTTTGACAGTGGGCACGTTTGGAACACATTAGATAAACATCGGTGAGGTGAGATGATGATAATGTGCTGTAAGGTGAGCTGGTCGTGATTTAAAAAAACTGTTTTTGAAACAACGGTACATTGATTGTGATTATTTTGCCCTTACTTTTAATTAATTGTGTATCATTTATTAATTTATTAAGGGTAAAATGGTTGATCATGAACTAGTTGTTTAGACTTTGACAGTGGTTTGGAACAGCGTTAGATAAACAACGGTGATGTGAGATGATTGTAATGTGATGTGAGGTGAGCTAATCATGATTTAAAAAAAAATTGAAACATCAGTAAGTGATTGTTATCTCATAAAATGATTATTTTGTCCTTACGTTTAATTAATTGTGTATTATTTATTAATTTATAAATGGTAAAATGGGTAATTCACAAGTGCGTTCGGGCCACAATTGAGTTAAATAAACTGTGAGTTCACCGTAGATTTCTACGGTCATACGAACGTAGTTGTTAATGATATTTGGTTAAAATATAATACAATTACGACACATTGACCGCACTACGCGGTGCACTGTCCTCCCAAACAACACAAGTATATCATGGGCTAGTGTTACCCAATAATATCTATGGTCCATACATGTTTTTAATGTTAGTGACCAATTAAAATATAGATATTTCATCTTGGGTAGAGGTGGTAATGGGTCAGCTCAACCCGTTAGCATGGACCGGTCCATGGGTCAACCCAATTAAAAAATAGTTACGGGTTGAGCCGACTAAATAAACTCGCGACCCGCAGCGAGTCAAGATGTTGTAGGCTACAGGTTGGAATGAGTCGATTATTTGTTAACCCGTTGGGTTGGCCGGCGGGTTGACCCATCGGCCTATGGAATAAATATACATTTAGGATTTGTTCCTCACACCATTTTGTTTATTTTTCAGTTTCGTTTTTTCTCACTCAAGCCGTAATATATTTTTGTTTTATGTTGGAAACATAAAATCTTCAAGTATCATCGATTTATCACACTCATAGGTTCGTAATCCGTTATTCCAGTTTTATAATTCATGTTGATTTTAATTGTATATATTATATTTGGTTATTGAATACAATTTGTATTATAAACTATGATTTAAATTACTTCATTTATTTATATTTTGGTGAAGTAACTCGCGTGCCGGGATGGGCCAATGCGTCAACCCATCATGTTGATCCATTAATAGGTTGAAATTTTTAATAACTCATATGTGTTGTTGGGTTTGACGGGTTGAACCCGCAACCCGCTGGACGTGACCCACAACGGCCTCTAATCTTGGGTGCCTTATCAACTATTTTCCTTATCCACACCCATATTATCTTTATTATATATATTGTCTCTTGAGCTCATGTAAAGAATAATTTTAAAATAAATAAATTAGAATTTTAAAATAATATGTAATATTTATATTTTAAGACTACCTTTATACTATTTTTATTGATAATATTATAATTGATCGATATATTTATTTTGTCAATGTCCTCGGTAATATTAAGAGGTTAGGATGAAATATAAATAATTTTAAAATTCAAGGGATCAACTACATAATTTTTAAATTTTGATGACATTGTGTTTATAACTTTAAAAAATTAGAAACTCAACAATACGTGTTATATCAATTTCGGGACTTTAAACTTAGAGGGTTTCTATACAATTGTTTTTTTTTATTTCATTACCTAGATGTGAGTGGGGTTGCAGAAGGAGTAGATGTGAGTGCGGTTGAGTTCAGGAATTAATGGCGTGTTCCATTTAGTATTCGGTTAATCACCAAAAGTGTAACAATTTACAATTTTCAATATACATCAGGATTATTATATCATAGTTTTACAAAAAACACTTAAAAAATCACGATCATTTCAACTCACTACACATAAACATATTTCAACACACATCAATTTTAAAAAGTCATGTCAAAGAAACCCAATGTATTTTCTAATTTTCTTACAACCCATTGGCTTAAAATTAAATTAATATTTTTTGGAAAATGAACTAATTAATATTTTAAAAAATCACATTGGCAATTGGATGGATGTCATTTGTCCTCTTGTTGATGATTGAGCATCTCGTGCCAATTTATGCATACCAACAAAATAAACAGATTTTTTATTCGGATAGGGTTACAAAATATTCACATTTCATTAATTTCAATTTCACTTTTCATGAAAATTATGAAAATTCACATTTCCTTAAAGAGTTGTAAAATTATTATTTTTGAATCTTGATATGAGCAAAAATAATGTAATTTAAGTAAAATTATGCATCTTTTAATTGTATCTCTAAAAATTATTCATTTTTTATCAAATATTACAAAGTATGACACATGATTTGCCATAATATACATTGGACCACAATTGTCAACAACTCATACGTGTTTTTGGGGATTTTTATAAGATATTGTTCGCTTTCGAAAGATTACAAAGTTTAGAACCCCTTAAAAAATTAAAATTTCAAGAAGGTTGATATTTGATGAAGAAGATTATTGGAATTGAACTATTAATACTCTAAAATTTCAAAGTGTGAAAAAATAAAAAAGTTTAAGGTTATATAATATTGTAAATATCTCTAACTTTGATTATGTTTATCTTATAGCAATAGGCACAANACAGAGAAAAGCCAAGTCACATGAATAGATGATCAATAACTCTCATATGCACGTTGTTATAAAACTAAGACTAGTAAATATAATACAATTACCCAAGTCCACATAATGAATAAAATATCATAAATTCTTGTAAAAAATATTACAAGGGTTCCATAGAATGAATCGATCACAAGAATTAGCATCTGACATATAAATCCCATAGGAAAATATATGAGAAAAATACAAAATTAACCCCCCAACTTACTGCCGGTATAAATACGATGCCCTCATAGTTGTGAAAATGCATCTTTGACCCTCTAAGTTACAAAAACCGTTTAACCATGACCCTTTAATTCTTTAGAGTTGTATTCCGTTATCAATTTCTGGTTTTAGAGATTGACGACGTTAAAATACTTAAAACCCAGGAATCGTAAAATCCTTTTGTTTCCATACGTGAGGAACCCTAAAATTGGTGTACACGAACGTCGATTTCACTACAGAGGAATTGCGTCACGCAGAGGAACGTTTAGCTGGGGAAATCAAAGCTTACAAAACACTTTTCCTTTCTGATTTTGCAAGGTGTGGTGCTTTAATTTTTACTACTTTCTTCGATTTTCCTTTACTCATTATCGCAGTTAGGTTAAAGATTTGAGAATAGGGCTATAATATATCTTCTTGTGGTTGGAGTTTCTGTTTGGTGCCAAATCCTATAAAATAGCGTTAATGTTGATTTCCTTTAAGTTTTGTCATATCCATTCTTTGTTCTCGCCCAGCCTTGTCACCACCGCCGTTATTGCATCTTGTTTTCCAACATCGGAGTTTTTTTATTCAACAAGTATTTGCTCAGTTTTTCTATGTACAAATATCCTTTTTTTAACGTTTTTGCATATGCTCTCATGTGCTACTTATAGCTTGTTAGCTATAAAATGGCTTTTTTTTACATCAGAAGCTGAGAAACTACATTCTATCAATCGGATAATATTGTATTGCACTGACATTTGTATTCAAATAGTTTAGTCTTCTATTTGGTCATTTTGCTGTAGTATTTATAATTTGTGTGAAGAAGCTTTGTGGTTCAATGATATTTAGCTAACCTATTCGGATGTGAGGATTAATGTTATTTTTTTGTTTTAATGAGAAAAACACAAAATTAACCCCCCAACTTACAGCCGGTATAAACACGATGCTCCCGTAGTTCCGAAATTGCATACTTCACCCTCTAAGTTTCCAAAACCGTTTAATTGTGACCCTTAGCATATTTGAAGTTGTATTCCGTTAACTTTTTCTAGTGTATTTTGTTTTATTATGGTTAAAATTTGAGCATATAGTTTATTTTAGTATCAACATGCACTTATTGTAAGTGTGTCAATCAATTATGTAGTTTACTTATGATAACTTATCTTTGTATTTTGTTTATAACGTATGTTTCATTTATTTTGGGTATGATCTTGTTGAATGTAGGTGATATTGTTTGCAATTGCTATGGAGCCAAACAAAGAGACAGATGAGTCGGTAGTTGCACCTACCGCACAGTCTAATAACGGGAATAAAAGGGAAGAAGATTTCTTAAACAAAAATAAAGAGAACAAACGTAAGGACCCCTCTGCAATTGAGGTGACTAAGGATGGTGGAGATTGGTCTAAAGAAATTTGTATGTTGGATGATGTTTGTGAAGACGAAGACATTTACCAATCATCTGAAGAGGAAATTGATCCAACTTGTTTTATATTTAATGATGCAATCGGATGGAATGGCCAAGAACTAAGGTAATTATGTTGACTTGTGCGTTGTAAATTTGTACAATAAATGAAATTGACACATAAACTTCATGCATACAGGAAAGGACTAACATTTAGAGACAAAGTACAAGCGAAAGAAGCAATTGTAACATTTTGTATATTGAATGGCAAAGAATTTTGGATTGAGAAGAATGAAGTTGATCGTCTACGGATACGATGCAAGCGTGCTAGGACAAAAGACTGTGGTTGGTATATCAATGTGACAAAAAAGAAGAACGACATTGGTTGGCGAGTGAAAGGTTACAATCCCGAGCATAACAATTGTTTTTGGGACAAAGAAAATTCATCTGTTACGGCGAAGTGGTTAGGTAACAGATACATCGATTGGTTCATACATGATCCTATTTTGTCTGTTTCAAAATTCGGAATGCGGGTAACGGATGATTTACACATTGAAGTGTCAAGACACAAACTTTATAGAGCAAGGGAGTACGCTTTAAAGGAAATAAAAGAACGAGTAACAGCAGATTTCAGTAGAATCAGAAGTTACATACTACAACTTGAATTGAGCAATCCTGGTTCAACAATAGCGATGGAGGAAACTAAGACACTGGATGGTCCTGGGTATTTTAAGAGCATGTATGTATGTTTGCGGGCTTGCAGAGAGGGGTGGCAGTCATGTCGCCCAATACTATGTATTGATGGTACACACACAAAAGAAGCTTTGTCTGGTCAGGTACAATTGTTACATTTTTAATATTTTAATCGTTTGAATGTGTTAAAAGTTACCCTGACTAACTCATGTGTGTGGCTTTGTAGGTATTGGTTGCTGTTGGGTTAGATTCAAACAACGGTGTGTACCCGTTTGCGTATGGATTGGTGGAATCAGAAAGTCTTGAAAGTTGGGTTTGGTTTCTTCAATTGATTAAACATGACACTATGATCACATCGTCTAACATGGCCAAATATACAATTATGTGTGATCGAGGAACTGGGCTGCTTCCAGCGCTCCAGCTTATTTTTCCGGAAGTTCATGTTAGTATTTCATTTTAATTATGCAATTATATATGAATATGTTTACATTTCCTTCATGTGATAGGTTCGTCATTGCTTGCGGCACATTCTAGCCAACTTGAAAAACAAAAAATGTTACTCGGAAGCTGTTAGATGTGCAGTTTGGGCAGCAGCGAAGTCAACAACAAAGGCAAAGTACGAAAGTAACATGTTATTACTACGCGGGGCAAGTCAACAAGCATGGACTGAAATGAATGCCATACCCGCGAAGAATTGGTGTAGGGCATTTTTTGACCATACCTCGAAGAGTGATATCTTGTTGAACAATACAGCGGAAAGTTTCAACAAGATGATCTTAAAAGCTCGCCGTGAACATGTTATTGATTTATTTGAGGACATGCGTATTGTAATTTCTGATGTTAGGTGTCGTAGATATGAACTTGCATCATCGATGGATGGATTCATCTGTCCAAAGATTTTAAATTCTCTAGTTGAAACGTCAAGGTTAGGTGCCACAGGAGTCTTGATCAAGNAGAGAAAAGCCAAGTCACATGAATAGATGATCAATAACTCTCATATGCACGTTGTTATAAAACTAAGACTAGTAAATATAATACAATTACCCAAGTCCACATAATGAATAAAATATCATAAATTCTTGTAAAAAATATTACAAGGGTTCCATAGAATGAATCGATCACAAGAATTAGCATCTGACATATAAATCCCATAGGAAAATATATGAGAAAAATACAAAATTAACCCCCCAACTTACTGCCGGTATAAATACGATGCCCTCATAGTTGTGAAAATGCATCTTTGACCCTCTAAGTTACAAAAACCGTTTAACCATGACCCTTTAATTCTTTAGAGTTGTATTCCGTTATCAATTTCTGGTTTTAGAGATTGACGACGTTAAAATACTTAAAACCCAGGAATCGTAAAATCCTTTTGTTTCCATACGTGAGGAACCCTAAAATTGGTGTACACGAACGTCGATTTCACTACAGAGGAATTGCGTCACGCAGAGGAACGTTTAGCTGGGGAAATCAAAGCTTACAAAACACTTTTCCTTTCTGATTTTGCAAGGTGTGGTGCTTTAATTTTTACTACTTTCTTCGATTTTCCTTTACTCATTATCGCAGTTAGGTTAAAGATTTGAGAATAGGGCTATAATATATCTTCTTGTGGTTGGAGTTTCTGTTTGGTGCCAAATCCTATAAAATAGCGTTAATGTTGATTTCCTTTAAGTTTTGTCATATCCATTCTTTGTTCTCGCCCAGCCTTGTCACCACCGCCGTTATTGCATCTTGTTTTCCAACATCGGAGTTTTTTTATTCAACAAGTATTTGCTCAGTTTTTCTATGTACAAATATCCTTTTTTTAACGTTTTTGCATATGCTCTCATGTGCTACTTATAGCTTGTTAGCTATAAAATGGCTTTTTTTTACATCAGAAGCTGAGAAACTACATTCTATCAATCGGATAATATTGTATTGCACTGACATTTGTATTCAAATAGTTTAGTCTTCTATTTGGTCATTTTGCTGTAGTATTTATAATTTGTGTGAAGAAGCTTTGTGGTTCAATGATATTTAGCTAACCTATTCGGATGTGAGGATTAATGTTATTTTTTTGTTTTAATGAGAAAAACACAAAATTAACCCCCCAACTTACAGCCGGTATAAACACGATGCTCCCGTAGTTCCGAATGCCATACCCGCGAAGAATTGGTGTAGGGCATTTTTTGACCATACCTCGAAGAGTGATATCTTGTTGAACAATACAGCGGAAAGTTTCAACAAGATGATCTTAAAAGCTCGCCGTCAACATGTTATTGATTTATTTGAGGACATGCGTATTGTAATTTCTGATGTTAGGTGTCGTAGATATGAACTTGCATCATCGATGGATGGATTCATCTGTCCAAAGATTTTAAATTCTCTAGTTGAAACGTCAAGGTTAGGTGCCACAGGAGTCTTGATCAAGGCAGATCCATTCAGATGGACATGGCTTGGACAAGATGACAGACATTGCTGCAATCTGGTCAAACATACATGCTCGTGTAACTTGTGGCAATTGACGGGTAATAATTTTTAATTATTTGTTTCGATTGATCGACCACTTAGTTTATTACTTGCTCAATGTTAGGTATTCCTTGCAAGCATGCTATTGCAGCTATCCAAAAGAGAAAACATCGTCCAGATAACTACATAAGTCCATATTTTCGTGTTTCTAATTTTATTTCAGCTTATTCTTCACCGCTTGAGGGTGTTCCCGGCCATGTTCATTGGCCTGTCAGCCAAGAAGCACCTCCACTTCCACCAATTTTTAGGAAAGTAAAGCGTGGAAGACCGTCGACGAAGAGGAAGAAAAGTGTGCATGAACCGAAAAATCGCAACAATCATCGTCTTTTTAACACCAAACGACGAATGACGTGTGGGACATGCGGAGAAGTTGGCCACAACAAGAGAGGGTGTAAGCGAGTCCCCATGAAAAATCATGAAATGGTGATTATTTGTTTTCATGTGTTAAATTATAAAATGTTTAGCTAATCTTTGGCAATGTGCGTAGGATGAACAAGATTTCAATCACGCGGATTCTAAAAGAGATGAAAATTCATTTTTAGACACGGAAAATGTTAATGGCAATACACAACAGGTACCGCAACCTGACCACTCAACCATGGACTCGATCGATCCGGAGTGTAACGCAGAGAAGGTCCGTCATGTAGTTCACACAAAGCTGCTTTCTTTTGTATTATGTGTGTTCAATTGTGTGTTATAGGGATACATGAATGACACCGTATGGGATAAAAATAATGGTATCCGTACTAAAAACGCGGGCGTCACCCAACATCCTGATGCGACCGGAGTAATATCGACTGGAAAAGAGAGTCATACTTCGCATTTCACTCCAACAACTGATTCAAGTCGGCTGAAAAGACAGGTGCAATTGTACTTTCTTATGTTACGAGCACACCTTACCATATTGTGTTATTTGGCAGACTCCTGGTATTCCAAATGCACCGGTGAGAAAGTCACGCCGCTTAGGAAGACCAATGAAGAATAATTTTGTTTTCCATTCAAATGTTGTGCATGAATTCATAAAGGGTGAGACAGTAAATATCAACAACGTAAATTATCACCAAAGCATGGAACCCCTCCAGTTGTCGAGTAGCAATGATGAAGATTACAATAACGCCGGACTATGGAAATATGGAGAACTCGACACTGCAGAGTTTGAAACAGTTCGCTTGTAAGACACATTTCTATTATCTTTGTGTGCATAAATGTTTAATGCACTTTACTACAGGAGGGCTATCTGTTGTCTCCCTTCGAATCGAAGACAACAATGTCATTGGGTATTACCTGAGATGTTCGATGCTTCTATCAGATCTGAGGAATTCTACGTAAAATTTGTGGGTTGGCAAAACAAACTTGACTACGACAAAGAGTTTGTGTTTGTTCCATTGTGTACCGGGTATGTTGTTGTTTCTATAACTTTTTCAATATCATTGTCATTGGATATTTAATTCGTCACTTGCAGGGGTCATTGGTCACTGTTAATTCTACGACGCATTGTTGATTGTGAGCAAAGATGGATGATAGTTCTTGACTCGTTGGGAAAAACACACCAAATTACGATAGAATCATCTATACGCAGGTTTTAAGACTATGAATTTCATATCATTTGTTGCAATAATTATGGTGTCATTGAACGTTATGTTGTGTTGCTATTTCGTATTAATTGTGTGGCCATCTGTGCTATATGTCATTGCTTTTGTGGTTTCATATGTTCATTTGTGAAGTTACTCTTCGACTTTGCATTTCATTGTTATTTGCTTTTGTTCCATGATTTTTTGAACGATGAAGATGTAATGGTAATAAACTAGTTTTTTATGTTAATGTTTCTCGATTCTTGGAGGATATCAAATGTTAGTTGAGTAGTTTTTGATTAAGTTTATGGTTGTTGGTGTAAAGTTAATCATGATAAGTAAGTTTATGTAGCTAAATTTGAACGAATTCAGTTTACTCATCTTTATCCAGTAATCGAAGAGTCTGCGTGTGAAATCTGGAGTAAAAATATAAAACATCTAGTTATCATTTTTGTTCTGTTTTCTACTTTCGTTGTTAATATACTTTAATTAAGTTATCATTTGATTATGATGTCGATGTACGATTTGTTGAGTGTACTTTAGGTGGTTGTTTGGAATTCTCTACAAGTTTGACGACTCCACTACGAAAGATGATATTGCTAGTATTTCGATCATGTGGCCAAGCGTAAGTTAATTTTAATTACCAAAATGAAAATAGTGTTTCAATATTATTTTTGTTTGGAGGTTCCAACACAAAAGGGTGGAAGTGAGTGTGGCATTGACGTGTTATATTTCATTGTTCTGTTTTTACAGCAAGCACCTATGTCGTTTGACATCTCCTTATATCCTTCTTGTGTGAGTCATTTTTTTGTTTATTCGATTAATATGTTTTGCATGCATGGTTACTAACATTTACCGTCACTTGGATTTGTTTAGATGATTGAATCTTGGTTTTCTGCAAAAGATGTTGAAGAGTTTGCTGCAATGATCGGGATAGTTAGAAAACGTTAATTTGGTGTAGTTGTAATACATTAATTTGGAATGTTGTCGAACAACTTCATTTTGTAACGGTTCACATTGTTGAAATGAATGCATTATAACCGATAGTTAATATTTTATAACCGATGATTTGGATCTGATTACATGTATACATCTTTCGATTCATTTTAAGATACGTTAACATTTCTGCATTTATTAGGCAAATATTTTTCGATCAAATATAATATGTGATTGACTAATCATACGGAAAACACATTACGTTACTTTAACATCAATCAACACAACATCCATCTTAACACTATGTGTGTAACTTACTTCTCAATCAAAAAGTTACTGATGTTTTCATTTTAATATACGNTGCCGGAGCGTTTTATCACCGCTTAAAACGCGATGACTTAAATGTCTCTCTTGAAGGGTCAACACACTCGAATCGATGGGTTGT
This sequence comes from Utricularia reniformis, assembly GCA_009725065.1. NCBI lineage: Eukaryota > Viridiplantae > Streptophyta > Magnoliopsida > Lamiales > Lentibulariaceae > Utricularia > Utricularia reniformis. The sequence continues at coordinate 721,014 of RWGZ01000555.1, forward strand.
TGGGTATGGTGTGCCATTTTAAAACTATACAAAAATCATATATAATCAAATCATCACAACAAATATGAACAAATAATCAAATCACCTAGCAACTATCGAAAAAAATCATATTTTCACAATAAACATCACAACTAATCAATTAGTCGAAACTAAAATCATATATAATCAAATCACCACAACAATTATCAATAAGTAATTAAATCACCGCAACTACTATCGAAAAAAATCATATTTTCACAATAAACATCAAAACTATCGTAAATACTATCGTAACAAATAATCATAACAAATAATCAAATTATCGCAAAAACTATCGTAACTAATAATCGAATCATAACAAATTATCGTAACAAAATCAAAACTTTGCTCTAAACAAAAACCCGAAATATGGCCAAAATACATACCTTCGACAGTAGGATGCGTTAAATCGAAAACTCCGAAGTTGTTTGGTCGAATGCCCGTGCGGGAGTAACCTGAAAACGTTTGTCGGGAGGAAGTCGCGTTTGGGGCTTACGATTCGCGATTCGGAGAAGAGAATTAGGTTTTGCGCGCATGAGAAAAGAAAGAAAGAAAGAAAGTGGCAGACTAATAAGGTTCAATTCGCGTTAGCCTAATGCGACCTTCTTTCTGCTCGCGTTAGGCTAACGCGAATCGCGTTAGGCTATCGCGAGTAAGAAATAAGGGCTGAGGCAGTTTCGCAAGCCTCAATTCGCGATAGCCTAAATCGAACTTCTTTTGGCGGTCGATTTAGGCTATCGCGATTACAAAAAAAATATTTTTTTTTTAAATTTTATTTTGACTAACGCGAATGGTGGTAAATTTCCGGCACTGTTCAGGATCGGTGGTATTTTGCGCAAAACTCCCAAAATGTCTACTTGTCATTATGGGCATTGAATAGTGAAGAGTCTATGACACACTGTGAAGCTGTTTGTTTTCTTGAAGCAAAATGTCTACTTGTCTCTACGCATTCAATACTAGGTGTCTAGGACAGAGTGAAGTTATCTGTTTCTTCCCATTATTTCATGGCACGCAAATATACGATGACACATGAAAAACATTTTTACTTATCCTTTCTTTCATTTCTCCTCTAGGCCGAGGCATGGAGGTTTACGGTGTCTTGAAACTTGAAATGTTTGACAGTTGACACTGAAAGTGGACTCAAAATTCAAACTTAGGTCCCACCCACTCCTTTTCACTCTTAATATTTGCAATTGCTTCATAATACATGTCGTTTATTTCCTTATTGGGCATGCTTCTGGTCCAATAGTCAGTATTCTTGTTATCTAGAAACTCCATACAATGAACCTTTAAGTTAATGACTGTTCAAGATAGCCGCCGGCTTAATACAAGGTATGCAATTTCAATTTTTGCAAATAAGAAAATTCCCCAATGTTTAAATAGAGTAAATGTGATACTTTAAAGTTTGTGAATTGCATGCGAAACCCGAAGTTTCAAAACCGTTCAACTGTTTTCATATTTTTTTAGTGTGAATGATTTTGATAATTTATGTGCTATTTTTAAATTTTTCAAAGTTTGAAAACACAGACGTTATATCTTTTCATGATTAAGTAATCAAATACAAATTATATATATATTTAAAATATTAATGAATATCAAGATCAAATATAAATAGTTTTGGAACTTTGATGATCAATCATGAAATTCTTAAATTTTGAGGGATAATTTTTACAACTTTAAAAATTAGTTGTTCAACAATACACATTATATCAAATTTGAAGGTTTTGCATACAATTTACAAACTTTTGGGTATTATTTTTATATTATTTTAAAGTTTACGGTTACTAACAAACACTACTCTTTGGCAAATATTCTCCTGTGAAGTTCATTAAGTGAATGAAGTTTTATATATTTCTAGTCAAGGCCATATTAGTAGTTGATTTTGTGAATTTATTTTCTATTACTCATCAAAGGTATGGGACATCATCATGCATCATGCATATACATACTTTTTTTAAAAATATTTTGTGATGCATTTTTTAATTCTCCACTAGCACATATGATTATTGAATGTGTCGGGGGATGGATCTTCGGAGTGACAAACCACGGTCTTAAAACTCGAAATTGGTTTTTTAACATGATAATTCAAGGTTGAATCAGTCCAATGGATAACCTATTGGATTCGCTAAAACCATTGTTTTGATTGAAAATGCTTTTTATTCTTCCCATAGTATGCTTTACATTTGCAGATACTTTTGGGTAATTTTACTTATATATATTCATTTATTTGAGATGTAATTTACTAATGTATGTGTATCTCATGCTCATTCAAGGTAATGGGTTTTTTCATAGAAACCCTAACCCTAGATTTCAACACCAATTTATTATGTTTGTCTTTGTAAGCATTTTAATAACATTATTCCTCAAGTTTGTCCCTCAATATGTTGACATTTTATGGATAGGATACATGCATACATGATATACAGTGCACCTCGGAAATACTGTAATGAGTCAGACACTGCATTAATCTTCTTCTATTATAAATAGAAATAGTTTTTTCTGTTTCCTCATTGTGCTCTATTCAAAAGTTTCAAGCTCAAAGAAATGGTAACTGGAATTTCTCCATGTGCTTCGTGTAAACTCCTAAGGCGTAGGTGCACTAAGGAGTGTATTTTTGCGCCTTATTTCCCTCCAGATGATCCTCATAAGTTTGCCATTGTTCATAAGGTCTTTGGAGCTAGTAACGTCAGCAAGACATTGCAGGTTTTTTATGCTTTTTTAGTTTTGAAAACCCTAGAGATTAAATATACAGCTTTTGAAGTTTTGGTTCAATTAATGCTGAAACATGTGTTTAGTTCTACATATCAGGATGATTTCTGTGGTTTTGTATAAGTTACATGTGTAAAGTAGTCCTTTTGGGATTGATCTGAATAACATGATTCTTGTTTGAAAAAATTGCGTGTTTGGTTCCCAAATTTCTCTGATTTTGGTAAATTTGGTCTTCAAATTTGAATTGGTATCTGTATTTCCCACACTTTGATAATTTTGGCAAAAATGATATTAATGTTTCCCAAGTTTGGTAAATTCAGTCTTTGTGTGTCCAAAATTTGAGAATCAATTTTTTCACATACATTAAACTTTAAACATTAAATTTGTCAAAATTTATGGAATATGAGGATTAATTTTGCTAAAAAAATCATATTTTGAGACTATTTTTGCCGAGAATTATATTTGCACAAATTAAGAAGCTTTGGGGGATTAAATATGTCAAATTATATAAACTTTAAAGATCATAAATGTCATCATTCCTTCTTACTAAAGTTGAGTATTATTTGTCTTATTTCAGGAGATTCCACTGCATCAACGACCAGACGCTGTAAGCAGTCTGGTTTACGAAGCGAATGCCCGAACAAGAGATCCCGTATACGGGTGCTTGGGAGCAATATCATATTTACAGAGTCAAGTTTCCATGCTACAAATGCAGTTAGCACTAGCACAAGCTGAAATACTCTGCTTTCAAATGCAGCACGAGCAACGAGTCACGATGCCGATTTCGACTCAGCCTACGCCTCCTCAGTCTCTTCTTTCAGTTGCCAATAACATGAACAATGAACTTCAGCCTTATTGCCAAGATCCTCTCAGGAAAGAGTCCCTTTGGACTTGAATGTTTGCTTTATTTTTTGTGTTACTTTGTTTAGTGTCAAGTCTTTTTTTAATGTCAAATGGCTTGCAAGTCTACTAGCAACCTCGAATGGGTACCGTAGGTTCGATGAGTTGACCCGTTTGTACGGGTTTGGTTATCCTATGCTGAACCCATAATATCAGTCATGTTCCTTTTTCTAATTTGGTGATTGCATCCAACTTTGTGCCTCTTCTTAACTAGTTCTTCTTCTAGCCAATTATTCCTATTATTACTTTTTTTGGTAAATATAAATTTATCTTAATTGTGAAATAATCTACCAAAAAAATTATTACAACAATGTATAATTATTATCGAAACTCGAAAGTAAATTTAGTCTTGTCAACTTCGATCAAAAGTACAACCATAAGTCAACGGGCATATCTGCAAAACAGGCCAACCATATGATGTTATGTACTTTAACCTCTTATACTAATCTTGATATTGTTGATGTTATATCATTAAATATGATACTTCTGTGGATAGGATTGTTATTTGATCTAAATAGTCAAGTTTGATTTGTTCATGTTCGTTCATATTATAATTTGAACAGAAAAAACTTGTTCGAATATTATTCGTATTTCTAAAATTATGTTCAGTTCGTTCGTGTCCGTGTCTTATTTATGTTCACTTGTGGTTGGATCGATTCGAGTTCATGTTCGGATCTATTCTTTCATGTTTGTGCAAAAATAGAATCAAATATACTTAATTTCAAACATTCACGAACATCGTTCAAATTTTTACTTAAGTTTGTTTTTTTGTTCAATCTATGTTTATATTGGGTTTGTTTGATTTAGCTTTTCAAAATTGCGGTGAGATGTGGTGAGGTATGGTGAGATGTGGTGAGGTGTGGTGAGATGTGGTGCAATATCATGATCGTGAAATTTTAAATATGTTTGGTAAAATTGTGATATTATGATCGTGATTTATGTAAAAATACTAATATACCCTTATATATAAATAATAATAAATATAATAATATAATAATTATTAAAATTAAGGGTAAATTTGTCTTTTCCAATATCACGATAAGGCCACAGCTGGTTTAACAGCTGTGGTGAAATCGTGATATTTTAACGATTATCATATAGCAATTAAAATTATGTTTTGCGTACTATACAAAAATCACGATCTTGAAATCGTATCGCACCTCACCGCACTTTTCATTGAAGTTCCAAACAAACCTATTATATTTTGAATGAAAAAAATACGAACAAATCGAATAATGTATATTCACAAACTGTTCACACTTCTTAAGAGTCCTAAATATAAATTTCCATAAAACCTATAGAGCAATGTAAGAAATCTTTAGCTAGACATCTTTTGTAAGATACTTACCATCGTGTTTCGGTATATCCATATTAGTATACTGAACATTTCATATGAATAAAGATAAATACCACAAACTCCCAACATTGCTTCAAGTAATTTATTGGGTACGTTTGGAATATCGTTTGACAAATAACGGTGAGATGAGATGATTGTGTTGTGCTGTGAGGTGAATTTATCGTGATTTTAAAAAACGGTTTTGAAACAACGGTAAAGTGATCGTGATTTTATAAAATGATTATTTTGTCATTATTTTTAATTAATTGTCAAATTACAAATTATTTTATATTGATTATGATAAACTCATTATTTAAGAAATTGCTAGAATATAATAAGTTATTGATCAAAAGTATCAAAAAACAAACATTGACAAAAGTGAATCATCTAAATCGACGATCTTCTTCAATCCTCGCTAGTGCAATGTGATCACGTATTTCATTCATAACTCGAATCATGTAGTTATCGTGTATGAGTTCAACATTTACATATGATGGATCAACGGTAATTTGTACTTTCATATTCCGATCCCTACAAAGTCCGGATCAAATTAAACAAATTAATATTAATAAATTAATTTGGACAAAAATTTTAAATATGTAATAAAAATTAATATTGATAAGAATTTAAATTAATATTAAATTAATTTTCATCAAAATTAATTATAAACTCTAATTTTAAAGGAATGATATAATGATCATTAATCAACTGCGTTCTGCTCACCACTACTTCAAATGTACTGCTGTCTCACCGCTGAAAATAGCGGTAAGACGAACACACTTGTTAAGCATGTTTGGTCAAAATTGAAAAAATCACGGCACGTTCACCGCACCGGGCGGTGAACTGCAGAACCAAACAATGGGCTTGTTTGGTACGGTGGTGAGAAAGTGCGGTGGGTGTGGTGAGGTGTGTGAGAAACTATGGTGAGTTGAATGCATTTATTATAACATGATTTTTAAAACTGTTTTGTAATAAACAACGGTGTGATGAACGTGATTTTAATAAAAGTACATATTTACCCTCAAGATAAGATAATCTTATCCGAAAAGTTTGAGAACTAGAAATTGTGTTGTTATCAATAAATATAAAATTTTCATATTGGTTATGACACTGGTATATCGGCCGGTACCATTTTTTGTTTTTTTAACTTAGAAAAAATTAAAATAATAATACCGATATTGCCCAAAATTTGGCGGTGTACCGTGTGATATGAAAACATTGAATAATATTTTTTTATGGTTGGAAAAAAAACTAGCAAAACGGGATATCGGGCGATACCGGTCAGTATACCGCCGGTATAGAACATACGATAAATATGATAGAATGATAACATTAAGTGATATGTATAACTAATAAGGACATTTTAGTCTTTTACAAAATCGCGTTGGGATGATAGCTGCTATTAGCAGCGGCGGCGAAAACGCAAAAAAATAAAAGTGAACGCACCGCAATTTAACTTATGTTTTGTAAAATCACGTTTTAGGAAATTGCGTTGAACGCACTTTTGTTCTCACCACCATCCCAAACAAACCCAATACCATTATGTAACTATAGTTTATTAATGTTAATAAAATACACAATATTAATCCCATATTAGACTAAGTCGAAATTAAAATGTATAATATTAGTTTGTTAGAATAACTAAGGCATATAAACCTTCTTCCCACACTTGCACCTCCATGCTTCAGGGTAGTACTCCATAGTCACACGTGCACCAGGCGGCACAGTCACCTGCACCGCCTTACAAGGCCTACACCGTCCACATTTCCGATTGCACCACGGCGGAGATGATCCCGGACCACCCATCAACCTCCGCTTTCTCCCCACATTCTCAAATAAAGTATCATCATTAAACTTCCTCCTCTCTGTAACGAAAAGCATCATTGAGTCATTTCATCAAACACGTTACGTGTATCAAGAAAGTGAAAACCAACCAGAAATAGAAGACGAAAACGTATCTCCGACGCAAACATGGATGCAGAACAAGTAGATAATAAGAGAAACAGCAAATCCAAAGCCTATAATCCCATTTCTCGACCACTTCTCCATGAACAATTCTCACTATAAATCCTCGAACCCAGCGCAATATTCAAGAAAAAATAATACCCAAAACGCTCGGGAGTGTTGCGTGTTTCTGTGCACAAAGTTGAAGCAGAGAGAAGCGTGTTAACAACTGCAGTCTCTTGTAGATTTCCAAATATTTCTGCAACCGCCATGATTACTATAACAAAGAAGAAGAAAATCTGAGACTTGTCTTCAAAGAGAACGACGGTTATAGTATGTATTCACATGATCTTTTCCCATTGAAGTAAATTCATCTTCACAAATTTAATGCCCAAAATATCGAATTTATTATAATTATTTATATTAATTTCTAAATTTTTAAAATTAGTATACAATTATTTTTAAATTTAATTTCAAAATTCGTTAATATTTTAAATACATTTATTAATAGTTATTTAATTCAAAAAAATTATTTTTAAAAAAATTCAAAATAACATATTAATTATCATTTCTTCAAAACTTTTGAAACTTTTAAATATAATTATCTGATATTATATTTGATGAGATCATCGGAACCCGATACCTCGGACATGATCAGGACCAAGCTTGATCAGAGGAACCTAAACAACATAAGCCGAATTTGGAGGCACAGATCCAACCCACATGAATGAGTGGCCCATCCAGGCCAGGTGGCCCGATCGACCATTCATAACGATCGGTCCCGATAGGTAGGGCCCAGCTTCTCCCGTGCGCCAAGACCGATCGGTCTACACCTTACAGGCCATGCTTCGGGCCATCAATATTCCTCACATGCAACGACAACCTTCGACAGCCTTGTCATAAGCGTGGTCCTACGAAGTCGTACGAGCCTCCTTTAGCCAGGGAATAGTCGGCTAGTAGCGCCGAAAGGTCTAACGCCGTGCAACTCTATGAAGTCGTTCCCGGCGGTTGTTCCGCCTGACATTAGCCGACCTAGCCGCAAAGGACAGACACAAAACGACACTCTACTGTACACAGCACAGTAGGAGTATAAAAAGGACATTTGGGGTGTGAAAAAGAGATCTTTCGATTCTCCATTTAAGCTTTCGCATAGAGAACCTTCTATAGATTTATTTTTGATACTTCTCTTCCCCTTTATTGTCTGAAGAACAAACATGGTCTTTGTGATTATTACTTTGCTTATTGAACCGACTAAGGACATTTTCTCTAGCTCTTAGTCAAGTGGTTTTTTTCTCATCTTTGAGGTTTTCTACTCTAAAACTGTCATGTCCCTTTACCTTTAGTTTATAATCGTTCTCCACACATCAAATAAATTATAACCGAGTTCATCTTGCTACGAACCAGTCGACTGTTGACACCCCCGATTTTCGAACCACAACAATATTAGTATTTAATTATCTTATTATTTTATATTAAAAAGAGATCGAATTTCTTTTAAAACCCATAAGCTATTGTACATGTAAGTTGTGAATCTAAAGTGTCAATTAGGAAATGACACGTAAGATTAAAATTAAAAATTTAATAAAAACATTAACGAAAACAAAATATATATGGTAGAATATCGATAATTAGTGGTATACTATAAAATGTAGATTTAATTAATATAAATAATTGATTAAATTAAATATGTAAAAAATAAAGAGATTAATAGTAAAATTATAAAACAAACTTTAAAAATATAATATGAATTATAAAATTAGACATGAGAATTATATATTCGATGACATCTTATGCAAAACACAAACTTTTAGAAAACAAAGTCATACAACCTAGGTTTAAAATGATATATATATTATAGGTGACACCCAAATTTGGTTCTCCTATTTTCATGATTTTATCAATTTTGGTCTTTAAAGTTTGAATCGTGAAAATTTTGACAGTTTTATGACAAAATTTGCTTCACATTTATAAGTTTAGACAAAATTAATCCTCAAAATTTAATTGATTCCAATATTTACATTTTTAACAATTGAGATCTTCCACAAAATCAAATTTAACCACATTTTCTCATATTATACGAGAAAAAAGTGCATTTAGTCCCCAAATTTTGTTGATTTTGACAAATTTAGTCACCAAAGTTTTTTTTTACATTTGTAGTCCCCAACTTTTCATTTTTTTCATTATTCATTTCTAAAGTTTATATAATTTGGGAAATTTGATCCATAGAGTGGCAAAACATGTCCTCCATGTTTAATTATAACAAAACTAATCCTCATATTTTACACACAGTGATAGTGTAGATATCCAAAGTTTATTGATTTGACAAATTTAGTCCTCCCATTTAAACAATGTTATTTGACACATTTACTATCGTTTGACATTTAATTTGACTTGTTTTAGGTTGAATGATGATGCATTTTAAAGGTAAAAAACAATCGGGTCGAATTAGTTAACCGAACGAACCGATTTATGACCGACAAATAGACTTCATTTTGATGATTTTTAATAAAAAAAATATTAACTGAAATTGATTAATTGAACTAATTATGACCGAAAAACTGAATGTTTTCTCATTTATATGAATCCGAAAAATAGTATATATGTTACAGCATCATACTCGGAAATCACAATCCGACCCTACAACTCGATATCGGACTGTAACAGACAAATTCTCGTGCCTCCCGTTTTCACACCGATCGGTATGAAATCATTGATTATTTTTTATTATTGTTTAAGTTTTAGAATAGTAATTATCGTAAATTCAAACTTTGAGGACTAATAAAATCATTAGGGACCAAATTTATCAAAATTAGTATACTATGGGGACCTAATACGTCATTATTATAGTTTGGGAGACTTCAATTGCCAAATTGAAAATATTGAGGATCAAATTTGACACACACATTAAACACTGAGAGCCGGTTTTGCCAAAATATTGAAAGTATGGAGACTTGTTTTACCAACTTAAAACTATGGGGATCATAATTACCCCAATTAGAAAACTTTAGAGACCAAATTTGACAAAACTAGAAAAATATGGGGATCATAAACTACGGGGCTAAATATGCGCGTAGCCCATATTATATATATTACACACAATAAATACTCAGTTTCCAGCATCAACAAACACCCCAAATCTATCTGAAAACTTGACATCATCAATTTTTGGGTGTTGCAACTACAACTTTTGTTACTCTACAAATGTCGGGTTCGGATAGACGAAAAATCGAAACTCAGCTTTAAAAACTATGATTTGACTCAAATTTCAAACTTTTGTTAACTCTCAGTCATCTGATTTAGTGAGAGAGGAGGGAACTCCTTTTCGTCGAGCCGAATCGAACTGAAATCAAATCCATAATGTTTCACTAAGAAATATGATTCAAATGTTCTCAAGTTCAATACCTGTCTTTCGTCATCGAAACATCTCGTTTCCAAGCCGACGAGTGTGAGATCATCTCTTCTCCGACGGATCCAAACTGGATTCTACATGATCCCATTACACATTTTTGTGTTCTTCCTTTGCATGTATTTCTTGCAAGACCAATCTTTTCCCGAGGAAGAATCCCATCTCCTCCATTATGCGATCGCCATTCGTCCTTTGGATAAAAGAAAACAACAAGGAATGAAAAACGAAAAACATTAGAGAAATGAATAACTAACTCTTGAAATTCAAGATTCAGTTAGTCGGAATAGTGTATATGTAGTTCAGTCCATAAGAGAACTGAATCATATTAAAAAAGTTGGACAAACCAATTACTTGAGATATCACTCCGCTTATAAACTAAGGGTTTTGTATTTCTAAAACCGATGTGGGACATTTTCAACACTAACCAGCTTCGAGAAATAAGTCCCTATTCCTTTTGCTTTTTTGTGTAACTCCAACTGAGAAAACGAGTAGTCGAAGGATCTTCCCCGGAAATTCATACCTCCGAGTGGCATTGATCGATGAACTAAACCCCACGTCTTCATATATTGATTCCCGCGAACCAAACTCCGTATATGATTATCGTAATCTCCCGTTAGATCAGCAAGAGCATCGAAAATTTCACATTCTTCATAATCAAAACTTTCTAGCATTAGTTTAGTAACACAACTTGAGCTAGCCGTGTATTTAGCCTCGGAATCTTCCAAATCGGTAAATCGATCCTGATTCTCTAACCATAAAGCGAAGTGAAACTTCTCTATGCTTCTAGAAGATGGAGATCGATTCTCCGATCGACAAATACTATAATCATCTTTTGATCCATCCCACAAACTCGAATTCGATGTTCCAAAGCTCAATTTTTTTCCTCCCTCCTCCGCACCGGAGCAAGAATCCGACACTATATCCTCGTTATCCGAAGACGAGATACGAGCAGTCGATGATTCTTCGTCATCAATATCTCGAAGCAAACTTCGCATAAAATTTCCATTTCTTAGTTCATGCCTCACAAGTATTTCTGAAAAAACTCCTCATCTCATCAACACCTTCTCTACATTGTGAAAGAATTAAACCGAGTTTGTACGATCCGTACTTCAATGCACTTCGAATCCAGTAAAAATTTCCTATTACAAAAAAATGAAGCTAACTGACAGAGGAAACACGATTAACCGAAAAAACGAATTGCATTGAATAAGAAAACTGCAGTGAACTCATCAGAAACCTTTCGAAAATACGATCCCGAAGCAGAAAATTTAAAGTGCGACAAATCTCGGTTCACGATGCGGCCTAAATTAATATTTTCCTATTACAAGTGCTAAAACAACCATAAACCATTACAAGAAAGCAAAATTGTCTACTTATATCCAGGAACCGAAAAACGAATCTCATTGCATAAGAAAACTGCAGTAAATTCATCAAGAACCTTTCGAAAATACGATTCCGAATCAGAACATATAAAGTGTGACAAATCTCGGTTCACGTTGCGGCCTAAATTATTATTTTCCTATTACAAGTGCTAAAAAACCCTATAAACCATTACAAGAAAGCAAAAACCAGGAACCGAAAAACGAATCTCATTGCATAAGAAAACTGAAGTAAATTCATCAAGAACCTTTCGAAAATACGATCCCGAATCAGAACATTTAAAGTGCGACAAACCTCAGTTTACGCTGCAGCCTAAATTATTATTTTCCTTCAGTGGATCAACAATATTAAGGTGCTTTATTTGGAATGATTTTGAGTTCCCATGAAGCTCTTTGCAAGAACTAGAAAACATTTCAGTGCAGCTCGTTAAAAATTCATCGCTAAGCAACGGAATTTCGCCATGTAAATCGACTGTGGAGAACAATCATTAAGGAAAAAACAGCTAAAAGGATAAAATGACCAAAAAAGCGCATTTCACACCAACTCTATCTTGCAATGAAGATTTACGAACCGGTCCTTTTAAACTTATACAATAATTCTCCCAGTCGAACCGACTGTAATAATCCAAGAACATACGAAGAACCTATAGAAAAAGAATATTAATGCATTAAACAAAGTTCTTTAAAATGGATTTACAGCAAGAATTTACCGATAAAGGGCCGGTGAGTGACGAATGGAAGAAATGGAATATGTACAGAACAAGTGTTTCCAAAGCATAAGTAGATATTAATCCGTAATGTGCACCAAGTATACGGCGCTCATAATAGCACCAAGTTTTGATAAGGATAATGCTGCGCTTAAATAAATGGTTTCTCCCGATAAAACGATCCACCTAAACCCGTAAAAAAATCAGTTTTCAACAGAGGAAACAGAACATCAAAGCAAAAAGAACTAAATATAAGCAAAAAAATAAAGGCACAAATTTATCCCACCTGTTCAAGGAAACAGAGAGTAGAAAGTCCACCTATTTGATTGCAAGTACAATACATTTTACTAGTTTAACCTGTTTTTCAAATAAAAGAAGTTAGAGTATAGCCAAAATTACGTCAGGAGTGCGTGAACGAATGGGATTAAGGCGAAATTCGACAGAATATAATGAAAAGTACAAATTTAACAGTTTCGGAAAGTAAAAAGGTAACAACCTCAGCATCATTAAACTGCATCTCCCTTGCTTCATATTCAGAATGTTCGTTCCTCTCTTCTTCCCGAAGAATTGCAAGAATTTCATGCATTAATGTTTCTTCAACATTAGGTCCCTTGAGGACAGTCAAATCAATATCTCCTTCAGGTAAATATGTCTTGAGTGGTACCGATCCGTATGAAACAACCTAATTACAAACCGATAATTCGTCAAGATTGAACAAAAAGTCAGCAATATTGTACAAGCATAACTGTAAATAAAACCATGCTCTAGGTGAAACTTCAAATTCAGAAACAAGAACAATTGTAATCCCGTATGAAAAAACCTAATTAAAAGCCGATGATTCGTAAAGATTAAAGAAGGGACTCAAAAAACTATATTCAACAAGCATAACTACAAATCAAACCATGCTCTAGGTGAAACTTCAAATTCAGAACACAAAAACAATTGTAATTGTCACAATGAAGATACAATTTTCTTTTCTTTCAGTGTAACGGGTCGAATATTATTTCAGAATCTGCCGAAACACATGTTCGAAAACACAAATTCCTATAGATATAAAGTTAATCAACCCCATACTGGAATAAAAATCAGAATTTTCATTTGCCTACATCTACTCAATAAGCTATCAATCAGTGATTAAAATATAACAAAACAGCGACTAAATTCTCTTAAAAAACACTGAAATCAAATATCAAATGATGTACAAGCGAGGATCAAATCCTTTTATAGGCATGCACACGAAAAATGGAAGATTTTTTTCAAAAAAATAGCCTCACAAAGAAGACGATTTTTGACTAGCTGTTGAATATAATCAACTACATCTCCTCTCTTCTCCTCCGAGTCAAGAGTTGGGCAGCAAATGATAAACATTCCTCCGCAATCACCGCCGCATCAGGCGGCGGATGAGATTCCCAGCTTGAACCGACGCCAACATGCTCATACTCCATAGAAGCAACGCAACCTTTCGAATTCTAAAATTAACAAAAAACCCAACTCCCTATCATCTTCCATACTCGTTTACTAACCCTGCAAAAAAAGGGTTAACTAATTTGGGTTGGCGGGAATTCATTAGGGAAATACCTAACCAATGTTCTTCAAAAAGAAACCCCACCCAGAAAAAGAAAAACTGAAATAGAATCCCTTAGAAAGTATCTGAACCCATCTCCCCGTTCACCTCCATGAAAGGATTCTTGCCACTTATGAACTGGAAGTCGGCTGCTTCTTTCAATCAACGAACTTGTGATTGAAGTTTATGGCTGGCATAAATCTTATATAAAGCTTGAATGAAAAAGGATGTATTTAATTTAAGAGTTTTACATGTTCATATAAGACATTCATACGTAGTCGTAGTCGTAGTCGTAGTCGTAGTCGTAGTCGTAGTCGTAGTGCATTAGTGCTTCAAGTTGAAAATTACATCCTTGATTTTGTACGCATCCTATTTAATAATTGTACATGTGATATTTTAAGTCTGGACCTTAGTTTAAATTCATCACTCCAGTCCAGTAGATTATATTGTTGCTCACCATCTCTATAAATAGATTTTATCGTCAGAAGCAGGTCTTGCTAGGTTTGTTTGAATTGTCGCATCTTCACTCAATACTCCCCCTTAATGTGTAAAATTCAAACTTTCTTTCGATTCTTTCATGCTAGGGTCTTGCTCAATTCTTAATTTACTTCGAAGGTAGCAGAACTGCTTGGGATACAACAGTTTCGTCAAAATATCTACGGGTTGTTCTTCTGAAGGTATGTATTCCAGTCTTATGATTTCATTTTGTACATAATCTATGAGTATATGATATTTGATGTTGATATGCTTGCATCTTTCAAATTGAATAGGGTTTTTTGCGATGCATATAGCTGATTTGTTGTCAATCTGTAAGCTTATGGGTTTCTTTATCTTGATTCCTAAATCTTCGAATATTTATAGTATCCACACCACATGATTTGATGTTGCAGCTCCTGTCATGTATTCCGCTTCGGCTTACGATTGAGCAAGCACCTCTTGTTTTTTGCTATTCCAAGCAAATGATGTTCCTCCGAAAGCAAAGACATAACTAGTAGTTGATTTATAATCACCGGTATCACCAACAAAATCGCTATCAACATAGCACTCGAGAGATAAGTCAGCATTTTTCTTGAATAAAAATCCAAAATTGATAGAGCATTTGATATATTTCAGAATCTTTATTGTTGCTTCTAGGTGATTTTTATGAGGTTTTGCCATAAACCTTGAAAGTAAGCTCACTGCAAATGTGATATCCGGCCTTATAGCTGAAAGATACAATAGTGAGCCAATAATACTTCTGTATACCGTTTCTTCTACCAAATTTCATGGATCTGAAATAATTTGATGTTGATTAGCTTGAATTTGTGTAGGTTTTGCATCAGGAGAAAGAGGTATTGAAGCATGCCTTCCATTTTCCAGCCTATACTTGGATATCAGGTCATTTGAATACTTTGTTTGTGAAAGAAAGATACTGTCATTATATTGTTTAATTTCCATTCCAAGAAAGTAGCTCATTTCCCCTAGATCTAACATTTCAAATGCTTGAAGTAGCTTTTCTTTTGCTGATTGCACCTGTTTTTGATTGCTTCCTGTGATAAGAATGTCATATACATATAGTGAAATAATTACTTTTCCATCTTTGTCTTCAAAAACATATAGAGTTGTGTCATTTTTGCTTCTCTTAAAACCTTGCGTTCTGAAATAAGAGTCTATTTTGCTATATCACTCTCTTGGAGTTTGCTTCAATCCATATAATGCTTTATGAAGTAGCAATACTTTTTCTTCATCTCCAGATTTGATAAATCCTGAAGGTTGATTTATATAAATTGTTTCTTGAAGTGTTCCATTCAGAAAAGTCGATTTTACATCCAAGTGATATATTTTCCAATCATTGCAGGCTGCTATAGCTAGAATCAGTTTAATTGTATCAAGCCGTGCCATTGGAGCAAATGTTTTGGTAAAGTCAACTCCTTCTTTTTGTGAGTAACCTTTCGCAACTAGTCTTGTTTTTAGCTTATTCACACTTCCATCAGGGTTTAATTTGGTTCGGAATACTTATTTAACTCCAATTGGTTGTTTTCCTCTTGGTTTATCAACTAAACTCCAAGTTAGATTTTTTTGTATCATAAGCAGTTCTTCAACCATTGCTTGTTTCCAGCCAGCATGTTCGAGAGCTTGAGTTAATGTGTCTAGTTCTTTTATCATAAGGCATCTTTGGTAAATATCTATACCATTTCTATAACCTCTAACTGGTCTTTCCTCACTTTGATCACTTTCAGTTTCATTTTCAGTAGCTTCTGGTTCTAATTCTGAGACTTCTTGTTCTAATTGATCAATGCCACATGTTTCTTCTTGAGTGTGCTGTACGTCGGCTTCTAGAGGTGTATCATTTTATTCAAAAATATCATTTTCGAAATTCTGATAGTTGTTTTCTGCCGCAAATGAGCTTGGTTGCATGCTATCAATAACAATTTCATTCTCTGAAATCTAATTGTCATGTTCTTATGCTGATGAGTCTAATTTTTCATTCTCTGAAACCTGATTGTCATGTTCTTGTGCTGATGAGTCTGATTTATTGCCTTTCTCTTGAGTACTTTCAATATTTTTTAATTTAGGAAATAGATGAAATATATTAATACTGCTTTCTTGCTGTTCATTAGCTCTTTTGCTTTCTTCAAATTTCCAATTTCTTTCTTCATCCACTACTACATCTCTGCTGATAACAATCTTATTTGATTCTATGTCCAGAATTCTATAGCCTTTTGTAACATCATTGTAGCCCATTAAGATTCCAACTTGTGCCTTCTTATCCAACTTGGTTCTCTTTTCTTTTGGAATATATCTGTAGCAAATGCTTCCGAATACTCTAAGATGTTCCACAATTGGAGTTCTGTTAAACCATAGCTCATATGGTGTTTTAAAATCATATGTTCCTTTTGTGGGTAATCTATTTAGCAAATATGTTGCAGTATTAATAGCTTCTCCCCAAAACTTTAGAGGAACCTCTTTCTCATAAAGAAGACATCTTGTCATGTCCATTAGTGTCCTATTTCGCCTTTCACTCACTCCATTCTGTTGTGCCGTGTAGGGAGCAGTGAATTGGTGGATAATTCCTTCATTCTTGCATATTTTAGCTAGTTCATGTGATGTATATTCCCCTTCGTTGTCAGTTCTAATGGTTTTGATTCTTTAACCACTTTGATTTTCAGACATTTCTTTGAATTCTTTGAATTTTACAATAACTTCAACCTTGCTAGATAAGAAATATATCCAGCAGAATTTTGAGTAATCATCCACAAATGTTACAAAATATTTTTTGTCAACTGGTGTATTTATTGACATTGGCCCACAAACATCACTATTTATTAATTCTAGGTTGATTTACAGTTACTTTCCCCAAAAGACAGTCAGCAGAATTTTCCTAAGTTGCATGTTTCACACAAATCAGGTACCACAGTTAGATTTGGAACCCCTTCTACTATGTTTTGTTTTTGACTCTTCAATAGTGATGCATAATTATGATGTCCAAACCTCTTGTATCACAACTTTGTGTCATCCTTTACTGTCATACACATAGGGCTGAATATAGAACTTGATCCTTCAAATTTAACTAGGAATAATCGCTCTGCATTTTTATCTTTAAGAGAACTTTACCAAGTCTTGTTTTTATGACACAATCTTTGTTTGAAAAATAGATGTCTAGGTCTTTCTCCATCATTTGTCCGATGCTTAACAAATTATGGGAAGTTTGAGGAACATAATAGGTTTCTTTGATATTAAGAAAATTTTCTCTAGTTTCAAGTCTTATAGTTCCAATCCCCAATACTTGAATAGAATTTCCATCAGCAACTTCTATTTTCTTTCCATATAGTGGCTTGTAGTTTAAGTATATTGAGAAGTCGTTTGTGATGTGGTTGCTACAACCACTATCTAAAAACCAAATTCCTTTTGCATTTATATTTGTTGCTGAAGCTAATATTTTATCTTTGCGCCATTGTGTAAATATCAATAGCTTTTTTTCATTAGAATAAATGCATACATAACTCATTGCCTTTTCAACATTTTCATGATTCACATATTCTTTTCTTTCAAATTTTCCTTCATTCATCGCTCTTTTTTTCCTGCATACCCTTTCTACATGACCCTTTTCTGTGCATAATGAACAGATCTTCTCAGGATGCCAGAAACAATCGATGGATGCATGATTTCTCTGTTTGCAGTACGCACATTCAGGATAGGATCCAGTTTTTTCTATTTTTCCTGTGCTTTTCTTTTCATAATAATTTGCTTTGAATGCACTTTCCCTTCTTTCTTTCATTTCGTATGTTTTCTGTCTTAACTCAGCAGTGTAGAGTGCATCCAGTAGTTGATCCGGTGAGAAATTCTTCAGATTTCCAGAATATTCCATTGAGACAATCATGTTGTTATATGAACTCGGTAAGGCACTGATTATTTTCTCTTTAATTTGTCTATCATCAATGGTTTGACCAAGCTTCTTGAGTTGCTTCAATACTGCATTTAAGGAATCTGTTAGTGTAATAATTGACTCACCAGATTATAGTTCCAAATTGTCGAGAAGTCTCCATTGAAGGCTTATTTCCTTTTCCAGTTTATCTCAAGTGATTATGTATTTCTTTTGTAGGATTTCCCATACTAGTTTTGGTGTTATGCAATCAATAATCAAATCAAAAGCATTTCCAGAAACTGCATTTGCTAAGATATTTAAGGCTTTCAACTCTTTTTTCTTTCTTTCAGTTTCAACATTGATTGCAAGTGCCTTCTCAGCTTCTGACTTCTCGACTGTTTCAACAAGGTTAGTGACTTCTTCAAATACTTCTCATAGTTCTTGAGTTTGCATGTGAATCACCATTTTTCGAGACCACACACGGAACTCCTCCTTGCCATTGAATGTTGGTGGTGATAAAATAGCAGAGGCCATCTTAATCGAAATGATATAACTTTGTGCTTTCAATTTATAAAAACTGATCTTGTTTTAATATCTCACAGCTGTCACCATGAAAGGATTCTTGTCACTTACGAACTGGAAGTCGGCTGCTTCTTTCAATCAACGAACTTGTGATTGAAGTTTATGGCTTGCATAAATCTTATGTAAAGCTTGAATGAAAAAGGATGTATTTACTTTAAGAGTTTTACATGTTTATATAGAGCAATAAGTTAGTTACTAATTTCATGTGCCACCTTCATACGTAGTACAGTAGTGCTTCAAGTTGGAAGTTACATCATTGACTTTGTATGCATCCTATTTGATAATTGGACCTGTGATATTTTAAGTCTGGGCCTTTTAAATTCATCACCTCAGGTCCAGTAGATTATATTATTGTCCACCGTCTCTGTAAATAGATTTCATCGTCAGAAACATGTCTTGCTAGGTTTGCTTGAATTGTCGCATCTTCACTCAATACTCCACATCATACTTGCTCCATTTTCAGTTATTTGTAAAAAAAGTTGACATGCGAACAAACCCGTCGTTTTTGTATGTGAAGGAGTAAATCTTCTGGTTTTTCACTACCCAAAACAAAATTTGAAAATACAGAAATATTGAGCGCAGTCCCAAGAACAACAAGACTATAAATAATCGCCAAATCCACCGTCCAACACGATGTCGTTTTAGTTTTACTCGCGCGACTGAGTTCCCATGTTTCCCACTTGTCCCTCCATTAACGAATTCTCTGTTGAACATAGTACAAATTTGAATATATATTAAATCCTTCAAATTTAATATATTATTAATTTTAATCCAAAATGATTAAATTGTCCTTAATTTCAAATAATAATAGTTAAATCAAGTTTCATTATTTATAAACAAATGTTTTTATACTATTCATGAATTCTGTATCGATCTGACCGCACAGTGCCAATTTTTTTTATTTAATTTTTTAAAATAATATTTATTTTATTTTTTACTTTTTTTCGGACCCGAAAAAATCCGGAAAATGACCCAAATACCCGGTACCAGGCGATACCAACAAATATACAGATACTACCCAAAATTTGATGTACCGAACGATATGCCGTCCAGTATGTCGCCGATAAAATTGGCTCCATACTAAAAATAATTTGCCTATAAAATGAATAAAATTTTATCGAAATTTCGAACTAAAATCAAAACGCAAATTTATGTATTAAACATTGTCTTTATATTAGTCTTTATGTCGCCTATATATTGACATTTATATCACTATTGAGTGGTACGACCCGATATCACATTGTTTGACGTATTAAAAATAAATATTTTAATATTTAAAAATTAGTGTGATTGGTTTATTAGCTCTAAATATTAGTGTTAAATGATTTTTTATAAATTGTAATAATATTTCAAATGTATCACGCTACTATTATCATATAAAATGTTCTTATATATTGATCAATAGCTTATTTAATTTTAAAAAATGTACATAATTAAATAATCAAAATATTTTAAAAATTTAACAATTAATATATATACTTCAAATGATTGGTTTACTGAAGTCATACTAATCGATATAAATGTTACGTTTAACACACAAATTTGCGTTACGAATTTTGGGTTAGAGATTTTAAAAAAATTTCATTAGTTTTATCGAAAAATTATATTTAGCAAAGAGTCAAATATTTATGTAATAAAAACATAGGTTTATAAATGGTGAAATTTAATTTAACTTTAATTACTATATTTATTTGAAATTAAGGACAATTTAATCATTTTGGATTAAAATTGATAATATATTAAATTTGAATGACTTAATTTCATTTTTTTTAAATTGAGGGACTAAAATTGAATTTAAAGTAAATTTGAATGACTAAAAATGATTTTTTTTCCTTTAATATACGTGCCCACTGCCAATGGCGTTAATTGCATTTATTAATTATTATTTTTAAATATTTAATATAAATATAATAAATGGATTTTTAGAAGAATTTATATAAAATAATAAAATAATAATGATTTTTTGATTTTTTAAATTTAATAATGAATATATATGATCATATCGATATAACATCGATACCAACTTTTTAAACACATTACAATGAATTTGAATAGTTAACTATTATTTTTTACATCATAATTAAATAAATGATTTGTACAATTTCATTCAAAAAATCATATACAATATTAAATAAAATATTTCTACAATATATATTATTTATTATAATTTAAAGTAATCCCGATAGTTTACGTAATTAAATAAAGTTGCTCTGTTAAGACACATAAACTAGATTTACTTTTGAAATATTTTACTAATAGAAAATTGGGGAATATAATTAATTTTTTATTAACATTAATTCTGTAATAAGGAAGTTTCCATAATAAGATTATAATAACACATTTCAAATAAATGCCTAAATTTATAGACTATGTTAAACGGACACCGCCACGGTGCCACGGGGATTCGGGGACTCAGATTTGTTAAAGAGTCCAACTCGTTAATATCAATTATTTTTTTAATTAAAATTTAAAATTTAAAAAAAACATTTGTTGTTAACATAGTTTATAATTAATAATAAATAAAATTATATTTATTTAATTATATTATACAAATTAATAAATTACTACCACAAATATATATGATAATTAATGTTTAAAACCTGTAAAATATCAAAATAGTTGGTATAAACTATATTATATTCCAATAATATTGATATACCACTAATTTTTTAAACATTAACAAATTATATTAATATATATAAATAATAACAAATTTAAATAATGACTATTTCAAAATAAATAATAATAAATTTAAATATAAAAAACGGACTCGTGTCCAATAAGTATCCAAAAATAGTCGGTGTCCTAGAAGAGTCTGATTCGGATTCGGCTTCCCGAAAGAAGAGTCTGTTTAACATAATTTATAGGTATAGCGTAAATTTATAGGAAAACCCTAATTTTAGAAATGTGCAATGTATGGATCTTCAAAATTGAGTCTTGTCGAGTTTGAGTTTATTATTTAAACCCGATATTAATTGGATCGAGTACGAGTTTATGCATAATCAACCCAATACTCGATTAATTAAAGAAAAATATGTATTTTTTCTTTATTTATTATCTTATTTTCTTTAGCCAAAAGATATGATTTTTTGATACCACGATTTATGGTGCATTGAGTTATATCAAATCTTTTATTTTTTGTTAAAAAAATCTACACGATTAATCTTTTAATAAAAAATCCTAAAAAACAAACTATTAAATTTAAATTTAGTATTTTTCTTCTGTGTTTTAATTAATCAAAATTCTTGTATATATTATAAAAATAATTAATCTGATAAGGATAATGCCACCGCAAAATCTTATTACAGACAACTCTGTCCATTCTATGTTCACACCTCACGTGTCACTTGTCCTAACAAAATTGCTGTAAATTATTGATTAAATAATATTAATAAAATCAATTTCATATACTATGATAGCGCATTACTAATAATTAAGGTATTAATTAACTAGACGTAGTGCTGTTTTTTATTACTAATTACATTTACCTACATGATTAGTTGTGATTAGCGCTAATGGTAAGATTTGACCAAATTTTAATCAAATCACGTGCTTCCTTCCCAACACGTCATGTTACTGTAATTAATTATATGCTATTTATTACAGTGTCGTATGTTATTTGGATTGGTCTTGTAGTACACTAGTAATAAATTATTACAATATATTTAATTATAGGATTTAAGAACAAATGCACCTAACAAATTTCTTGAGAAAATAATGGTACTAGTCCCCAAAATTGAATGATTTTGATAAAATGGATCATCAATCTTGGATAGTGTATTTTAGTCTATTAATTTTGTATTTTGGCAAAATTCATAATAAAAATTTGTAAAATTTGGCGAACTTGACTTTGGAACGGTGAAAATTGTTAGCTTAAAATGGATTTATCGATTATTTTTCCGTTAGAACTCAAACGCACACACACGACGGAATGGAATAGACATAAAATTTTTTTACGTGGAACCCAAGTATCGGGAGAAAACCACGGACCAACACCGATCAATCCACTATCACCAAATAAACAACATATACAGTTCAAGAAATATCTCGTTCTTGAAATACTGATATCGAGCAAAAAACAATAAAGATTATCTTCGCAAAACTCCTTTGCAACCTTTACTGTTCTCCCGTGCCCCTCTGCGTTTTCTTTCTGATGATTCTCTGTCTGGTAATGGTCGTGGTGCCGCATTAAGTACGGCTGGTTGTGTATAAATACACTTCTGGAAATGAGCTTATGTTTAAGGCCAATTTCCCCCTTCTGATTATCGATCGGTATCAAACCATCCGACCCCATCGGTATCTAGGTTATCCAATACCGTTCGGTATCTTCCTTTAGTTCTTACCCCAACTCGGTATCTTGTCTTCGGCTGACGATGGGGGTAGCTGCCACCGAAGTCTCCATCTGCTTTAAGATTGTAACTTGTGAGAACGCCATCCTGTCAACCATGTTGATTTTCCATCCTGTGTCGACCTGCAGTCTGTCGATCGACTGTCTTGACTTACAGTCTATCGATCGTCTATCTGGACCTGTAGTCTTTCGATCGCATGTCTGGACCTGCAGTCCCGTCGATCATACCCGTCGACCTACAGTCTATCGATTGCCTCTGCAGTCCCGTCGATCGCCTATACAGTCATGTCGATCGTATGCATAAATTTGGCGTTCCATCAACAAAAATGTCCATAGAGTTTGATTTTTCATTGATGACTTGTGTTATTGTCCGTAAAAATCTACAGTAGCAAAATATAGATCAATTTTATGATTAAGGATATGATGAAAGTTTTCAAAAAAATAATACGAAAACGAATAATAAAACACTAGATTTTATGGGTAGAAAATATATGTGGAAAATAAATAACAAAAAACCACCACAGTAGTAGTTTTGAGATCTATTATAAACATTAAATTTGTGATTTTAGACAAGATAGATAGACTAGTCAATAGGATTTATATAGATATAGTGACCATTAAGAAATGAATCCCCTCTTCTATCATACATTCATACTTTACCTTTTATATAGATGTATATATCATAAATCAAATCTAAATATTGAATAATAATCCATTAACCTCTAAATTAAATTCAAATATAAACTAAATACTCTAAAAATTCATAAATCAAACCTGATATCTAAATAAGCAATTAACGTTCTATCCATATTTTAGAATTAATTTATGGAAATATTTTTAAGGGTGATGTTTGCCTACGGCCCCCCAACTTACGGGTTATATAAAAGGCATGTCTTTCAAGTTACAAAATTACAAATATGGTATACTTTTTGAGTAAAAGTATGTATTTGTAGTCCTCTAATTTCAATTAAATGCACATAAGACGTTTACAATACCGTTTATCATTGGCACTTTAATGAACTCGTAAATTTTTAATATTTTATGCACAATTCTCGAACATCAAGGGTAGATTTTGTATAATTTTTCAAACGGGTCTTATTTGCATACTTTGTGAGGGGTTCTCAAATGATTTTCAACGTACAGAAAATCGATGCTAGAATGTCAGGGGTAAAAAACAAACGGTATTGATAACTTTAGGTGTCATTCTTGCAATTTCGTAAGTTGGAGGGTATATCCTTTACACAACTAGTAAGTTGAGAGGCTAATTATGCAATTTTCTCATATTTTTAAATATTCTCAACTTGAATTGTTAAGATTTTAAATATTTCGAATCAATATTACCATATAAATTAAAATTTGAGAAGTGCTATAATCAAATATTACAAAATATAAAACCTAACTTATCCATAATATAGTTTGAGAATCAGATTTAAAATATAACAAAAATTAAGGTAACATTTTTGTGTTTTGTCCAAATTTATTATCAACAATACACGTGAAAGCTGCCTTAGCTGTCCCCTTCACTACTCGTAACCGCATCTTATCCAAATTCCACTGTCTCCCACTACAAGTTAACGTTTTATTATTATTGTTTGTTATTGGAGTTGTTTTTAATGGTATTCTATGGAATAACCGTCACTCGATGCGATGAACGTATCGTAGTTGTATTCTATTTTAATTAAACATCATTAATAACTGTGTTTATGCGACCTCAGAAAACAGTGGTGAGTTCACAGTTGATTTAACCCAACGGTCAACAAAACGCACCTTCAAAATATCAATTTTATCATCGATAAATTATAGTTTAATTTTGTAAAAAAATAATTTTGATCAATAACTTTTTATATTCTATCAATTATATGTTCAAACTATAAAAATATATATAACAATTTAAAAATATAGTTTTTGACATAACGAATTTATCATAAAATAATATGAAATTTTATTTTTAAGTTATACACAATTATTTAAAAATAATGGCAAAAAAATCATTTTATGATATCACGATCGCTGCCCAGTAAAAACAATTTTTTTTTAAATCACGATCAGTTCACCTCACAACACAGTACAATCATCTCACATCACCGATATTTATCAAACGATGTTCCAAACGTACTCAATATTTATAGAAAAATAATTGTATAATAAATATGTTGTTAAATATAATAAATATTTCTTTTTAACCATCATCACCGCAAAAAGATGATTAAGTAGCAAAACAAATGGATTTATTTTGTTCAACCTTTTGAAATTAAGATACCCTTAAATATGATAAGATCTAGTTAATATAATAAAAGTTTGGGTTTGATTGATAATGCATAGCTCTTTTAGAAGTTGAACTCATACTCAAACTCACACTCAAAATCCAAATAAACCAAAAATAAACATGACATACAACACAAACCACAAAGAAAACCTCTATTGTCTTTCGTAAAAATATCGAGAAACCGAGGCCTCAAACCACTTACATTTACAAAAATATAACTGATTTTACCCCGAATCATCTTTCACCTCGACCATAACATCTTTCGACAACACCGTTAACTTTTCCGATACCAAAAAACTCGATCCTGATTCATTAACTTCAACTGAACCTCCATTCGAATACACATCTAAAGGGACCATAACCGCCGCATTAATCAACGTAGTCAAGCTCATTCCCGCTTCGACTTCATCCTCGTGACGAGGATCGAAGTTCAAATCCAACTTTACCTTCATCGTTTCTTCCGAATCCTTCACTATTTTGCTTTCGTGATTCATGCCGATAAGTGCATGAACGGCATCAATATCTTCGGTTTTCGATTTCACACCATGACTCTTATCCTTGTTTTGAGATCCCTCAGTAGATTCTCGTTCCGTTTGTCTCTTTTTCTTACGCATCATCAACGTTTTAAATCGACGACGAACCGTTAAACAAACATTGCATTTGCACGTTGGCTCGTGTTTTCCTTTTCCACTCGGAGGTTGAATACATACAATGCATGAACATCCGGGACGATGTCGAGGATGTCGAGTCGTCGGTCCGATCGAAGTTTCACCAATCTCGACACTCTCTCCTAGAACCGCAGCAGTTGCTAAAGCATCTAAACCAGTAGGTTCCTCGAATAACTTTCTCGGCTTCTTATTATCTGCTAAAAAATCACGTCGAAAAATATACGAAAACGCTAATCCGATCAATAAAATCAATGTTTTACCAGTTCTGATGCTATCCTTCGGATTTATTGACTCGAGAGCCGAACATGTACAACTAAAAATTCATAAACATCACAATAACACAATCAGTAATGCTTAAAAAAACTCATTTCGCATCTCTAATCTAAATAAATCACGCATTTGTGAGTAAACGAGGAACTCGGGTATTCAGGGTTTAGGGTTTAGGGTTTAGGATTTTTGGTACCTGCTCAAGTCCCAGTTAGCTGAAAGCACAGCATGCCCCTGTAACTGTCGCCATTTGTGGCAATTCTCGCATTGTGTAAGTTGTTCTTGCTCTCTGTTTAAGTACACTGAATTCTATTACATCAAGAGTAATAAAAAAACAACAACAAAAGAAAGCGAAAATTACCCTGTAAGAACCATACGCTTTCCGAAGATCGGAGGTTCCTGTAAGAACGAAAGAGTACGATATTTGTTGTCATAGTGATAAAAAAACTGTAGTAAGAAATAGCTATTAACTTGAAACTCTTCGAATTCAAAGCCATCGACAAGAACAACGGTTGGCTTAGCCGAAGAAGATGGACGAAGCAATTCTTGTGCTTCTTCCCATGTGATCCTCAACTCGGTAGCATCGTCGTTGTGCATGAGAAGTCTCTTGTTTTTTATGTTCTTCGATTTCTTTCTCTGCTGAGAGTCTTCAGTTGATTTGCTGCCTAAATTCTTCACATATACAAAACGAATCATTTCGATCGTAACGTAAAAAAACAGAAGAAATAACATACAGAAGGAAGATTTGCAGCTGAAGAAGAAAACAGAGATTCAGATGAAGCTTCGTCGGTATGAACAGCGGGAGAAATGGAATCCTGTGCCTCGGAAAAGTAGAAAATCGACATCCCGTAATGAAAAAGAGAACAAAATAAATCGAACTTCGAACCTGAACTTCGACATTGTTTGTTTTTGCCTTACGACAGCCTATAACAAGTTGACCCCCGGGATCTCTTTGACTAAATATTACTACGGCACAAAGACATCAATCGTGCAGTTATTTTTCGATGAGAAACATAACCTTACGAGATAATCCCGTACCTGTATCACCAGCTTGAAGCTGCATGTTTTGGATGCATGGTGTTACGCCCTCTAAAACGTACATTCGGCTATTGTTATTCGGCCAAAATCGGAACTGAAATGTCCATTCTTTTCCCTTTACGTCTTGAATCTTTATCGGTATACCTTCTGATTGGTTAATTGTAGGAAAGTAAGCCTGCATTAACAAATTCATATGAACAAATGAACCATACTCATACTCATAATCATATTCATACTTACTTCAGCACATGCTTTCGGGAGTACGAGTCGACCGATTCGGCCAGCGTCACTTGCACTCAAGATCTTCTCAAACAACGGTACTATGGTGGTTTTCAAACTAAAAATACGATGAAGGAAAATACGAAATAGAATGCAAAACAAACGAAAAAGAGATTCGTTATCAAAAGGATACTCTCCGGATAACTGCTGTAATTCCTTATCAGTTATTCTCGGCCAGTAACGAGGGAGTAATTGGTTACGTCCTCGTCCTTCAGCAGGAGGTCTAGGAACACGGGGTTGTGAACCCCCCGTCCCTTTACTTATCTCTGAGCCGGATAACGAACTTGGTTTCGGAGGCTTTAGAAAACTATGACGAGCTTTGAATGAGCCTTTCATCAGTTGATTTCCTTCGGAAATCTTTTCACGAAAAGGCAACATGGTACTTGAAGGAGTCGAAAGTGAGAAGCCTAGAGACGAATGAGCTAAAGTTTCATAGAAATTCTTCGGTTCCTGTTTCGATCGGTTATTATCCGTTCTCCCGAAAATCGACTCAGATACACACTTGCTGTTCTCGACTGTTTTCAGCAAAGGTTCGTCTACTCGATGATGATCAAATGCCGAGGTTACGGTATTCACACCGATCACATTCGTTAACTGTCGAAGCCTCTCTGTTTCGATCCGACTCTCATCAACAAGAGGAAGGGAGTCCTTAACATCACAAGGAATCTGAAATCTCTAATACAAATGTTGATAATCGAACAACCGAAAAAATGCAAAACACGAAGAAACAAATTAACGAAAACTCATAACCTGCGTTTTCTGTGCAGACTGAATCTCGTGAAGCTTAACACAACTTCCGCATCCTATTCCTCCAAAATCCATGTATTCGTATAGATATTTCGAAGCAATACATCCACAATGAACGAGCTACACAAACAAACGTCGAAACTTAAGATTTAACGAGCCACGAACAAGGGAATCAAGGAGTCGGGAAAATTACCTTCCCACAAATTCTACACTCCCTCCAACCCGACTCCTCAGAGTGATACGTTTCGCAGAAAACGGAATTCTCATATGCAGATCTGAGTAAGAATTGAACCTTAAACAATGTCAAAAAGTCCCATAATCATGTAAGAATGCAACAACAGTAAGCTCATAAGCAAATGATTCATTTTAAAACGCAGTCAAGAGACAAGCATCATTCGACTAAACAAATGTTAGAACAGTTTGAGTAAGCGAATCGTGTGAATGTCCTTGAAAATAGGTTAGAATTTAGACATGGAGAATCTATAGGGACAGGCTAAAAATAGTAAATGTGAAACTCGAAGAACTGAAATTTACCCGCAACTGGTGCAGAGAGTTGCAAATCCGCCTGATTTTAAGTTCCATCCTTTCTTCAAATCAGTTGAATTTACAGTACGGCAAGCTTCGTTCATACAATTCTTCGTACTACTCATTTCGCTAAAAACACGGGTCTTCAAGTCAAAAATTTCTGTGTAATCGTGAACGAGAGTCATTAGAAATGAAACCCTAGAACCCCGATCAATTGAATTTTATTGACCCAGATCGGAGATTCAAGTAAAACCAGAAATAATGAATCACAATCACTTGAAAAGAACTAGAGATTTAGGAAAAAGAGAAGAATTTGCTCACCTTCGTTCAAATCTACAAAATTCAACGTCGGCATGCGAAAATCCTCAGAGTAAAGCAAAACCCATATGCCCGATTACTCGTACTGTAAACTAATGAAATCTGATCGAAACCCCATCTCAAAACAAAGGTAAAATGAAAGAACAACAAACCCAATAAAACCCACAGCCGCAAGTCCCTCAAACGCGACAATCAATCAACGATACAGATACAGTGAACGCTACAAACACAAATTGACGTGTAAATCAATACAAATAGAGATAGAAAGATCAGATCATGCATGGAAGAAGAGAAAGCCGACGCCAGAAATGCATGCAAAGTACGCGCATCTCATGATTCATCTCATCTCTGTGTGTGTTTATGGAACTTCTGCACTCACCCCATCTCTGATTTCTCTGTTTTAACATTAAATCTACTTTCTAATGATTTCTTTATCAAGATTTACGGCGGCCCATGTGTTCTTTCAGACAGTAAAACACTAAAACCACACAAAACCAAGGTTTCGTGGATTCCAATATTACATTGTAAAAAAGTAAAAAAAACTCGCGGTGAGTGAATTACACCTACCACTTCCTCAATTTTCCAAGAAACATCTTACTCCAACAGTTCCGTATCCACTAAACTCGAATCCAAATATCACAAAACAAACAGAATTGCAGAAAGCTTCCGTTTTTATGATGTTTGTCAATTTCTAACTTTCTCGTAGCAGATTCTTCACGCATATATGCACACTGTTCTTTTTGGGCGTTCCAAACAAATGTTAGTTAAATTTGTACCAAATTCTTAGAAAATTGAAACTTAATGACTCATATAAATTGTCAAATTTAAACAATTATATTTCATCATTCTTTAATCAAGTCTTTTAAATGTTATTTTCTCCCTTTATCTCATTCGTTTATGTTAACCAGTCGTAATTTCATCTAAACTCTAAAATTATAACATAGTATAATAGTTGGTTAGATTCATTTCAATTCACAGGTCCAAACCTTATGATTAGACTTAATGGAAGAGTTAAATTTATCTTACATTCGTTAGATAAATAAAATTAATTAAGTTTATAACGTGATGAAATGTCACATAAATGTTTGATCAAGTCTTTTAAATGTGTTATTTCATCGTTCTTGTTATCCCATTGTAATTTCAACCGACTCTATAATTCTAATAGTGATGTTTGTCATTGACCCATAAATTTTATAATAGTGTAAATACGGTACCTTTAAAGTTTAAAAATTGTATACAAAACCCCCGAAGTTGATATAATGTGCGCGATTGACCCCCAAACTTTTAAATGTTGTAAACACCGTGCTCTCAAAGTTTAAGAATTGCGTGGTTGGCCCCGGAACTTCCAAAACCGTTTATATTTTACACTTATACTCGTTAATATTTTAAATGTCCTCAGAGTTTATATTTAACCCATTAACCTTAAAAAGATGTTATGACTATGTCTCCAAACTTTGAAAATTTTAAAAATAACACATAAATTTTCAAAACCACTTATACGAAAAAAGATGAAAAACCACTATTATTTACTCAATGGTCATTTTGAATGGTTTTAAAACATCGAAAGCTTCTCACGCAATTTACAAACTTTGGGGACATCACATTTATACTATTTTAAACATTATGGATCATTTACGCAATTTTCTCATAATATTCCAACTTTATATATTATCAAAAAACTATATAATCAGACAGCAAAAGTCAATTTTATTGTACGCGACAGACTTTAACAAAAGTCTTAAAACACGAGTTGATCAACAAAAGCCAAGTCAAATAGTAAGAAAACATGATGACCAAACCCAAAGTTGTAAGAAAATGATCATTTTCAAGACATACTTCACCTTGCAAGTGCAGCTGGTTGCTTATGAGCAATAATAGATTGTCGAAGCTGATAATATCCGCTTCGGTAATGCTCGATCGATACACAAAGTTGCCGTATTACTTCTCGTTTTTCCTCAGCTCGTTCCATTATCGTTTCGTGTTTTCGTTCCACCTCTTCTTCAAGTTCTTTCATTCTTGCTTCCATTCTATCCGCTATTTTCCGAGCTTCCTCGTCTTTCGTAATAAGTTCTACATGTTGTAAATGGAGTTGATGCAAGTGCAAGTTCATTGAAGTAATCTCAGTATCTTTGCTACTGATTTTAGCTGCGAAATCGTCGATTTCGATCTTCATCTCATTAAGATTCTCATCTTTCACAGCAATATCTAACTCAAGTTGCGTTATTCGAGCTTTAAACGAAGCCTTGGCTCGTCGTAAATCTTCATCTAACGTTTGTCGACGTAATTCGGATTCTTTAAAACTATCTTCCAAAAATGTTCTCTCTTTTGTCACTCTATTCATTTCTTCTATTAACTTTTGATTCTCTTCATGTAAACTCATGTTCGCATTCGACATTGCTTCCTTTAATCCTCTGATCTCTTGATCACGATCCGAAAGATTAGCTTTGTACCTTAATATCCGATCATTCAGCTTCGTCACTTCACGTTCGTCTCTTGCGATTTTGTTCTTCAATTCAGAACACTCGTTTCGTGCTGAGATTACCCGATTTTTCAAGTTTTCGATCTCGGTTTCTTTAGTTTCGAGTTCTAATCTCAAGCCTGCAACTTCAGTTTCAAAATTATAAACCTTCCTTCGTACGAGATTAAGTTCTTCTTCGAGATTTTGAAGTTTAAGATCCCCCGAAACAAAAGGCTCCCGTTTTTCGACACTTTCGAACTCAACACAAGACTTGTATCGTTCAAGCTCGTTAGTTAAACGAACAATTTCATCTTCGGATAACCGAATCTTTTCTCTTGCAGCTTCCAATTCATACGAAAAGTCCTTTAAATCACCCGATTTATCGTCTTTTTGCAACTCAAGCTCATTTTCAAGTTCAACAACTCTTTTCTTAAGTCCCTGTGTCTCTTCATTGCTCATTAAACCAGCGTAATCATTAACAGAAGAATCATCCGAATGTGACTCCGATTCGGGAACTGAAATTTCATCTCCATCTTTACGATTCATATCGAGAAAAATATCGAAACCAACAGCACGAGAACCGGACTTAGTACGAGTAGGCGGCTTAGCAACATCATTAGATAACTCAGATCCGAAATCCGATATACCGGAACCTTGTGATTGTAGATCGGACGGGATGGTTCGTTTAAGCTCACCGGTCACATTATCGTAACGTTCGGCTANAAAAGACTTGAATAAGTCATTATGTATGGAATTTTCATCCTTATAAACATAATCAATCTCATTTCTTTTAGTAATGTGAGACAAATTCAACACATCCTCAAGTCCAATCATAAAGTTTCGACTTGAAATGAACCGAACGATCTCTAATACCATATTTGAATTATAGAGTTTGATCGAAATTACGACTGGAGAGCATGTGATTAATGGAAAGAAACCACACATTTAAAAGACTTCTATGAAATTTTCATCCTTATAAACATAATAAATCTCATTTCTTTTAGTAATGTGAGACAAATTCAACACCTCCTCAAATCCAATCATAAAATTTCGATTTGAAATGAATAGAACGATCTCTAATATCATATTCTAATTATAGAATTTGATCGAAATTACGACGAAAACGTGAAAGAATGAGATTAAAGGAAGGAATCTATACATTTACAAAACTTTAATAAGTAATTATGTGATATTATTCCCACTCATGAATGAGACAATGAGAAAAGATACAAAGGAATATTATTGTCTTTTACAATGAAAATATGTTTTTATTATGACTGTACACTAAAAGTTTATTCTGACAAGGAAGAAGACACAGAGACAAGATAACTAGTGTTTTTGGATCCAAACAAAAAGCACACTTCATCATCCAACTAAACCAACTTTGAAAAGGATTGAATCCCATGCTTTCAAACAACAATTAGGTAACAAAATAGACACAAAAAGGTTCAAAAAGAATTCAACTCAACTTTACCACTTTTCTACACCAAATAATGTTGAAAAGAAATTCTTTAATATGAAGGAATTGTCCGACATCGGAATCTAGATGTAAAATGAATTAGCTTATAAGAGGGAATGAAAATCATAGTAAATGATTTGTTCAAGTTTTTTATGATGTAATACTCCTTATATGTTATCTGAGCATACTCTTTACACATAAATTGACCTGATTTTAGAAATTTAACATGATATCAGAACGGGTTCGAAAAATTATGAATGACCTTGCAGGGGTTAGTCACGTTTAACAAAATTGATCTGTTGGTAATCTATCGATTTGAATTATCAAATCCAGTTTGTTAGGTGATTGAACTTGATGGAGGTACGTTGAATATGAAAGAATTATCCCACATATGAAGTTTAGATGTAGATTGAGTTGATTTATAAGAGGAAATATGGATCATTGTAAATAATTAATTCAGGTTTTTACGATGTGATCCTAAATTGACTCGAATCTAGAAATTTAATATAAATCCAAAATATAGAAGCCTAAAGCCATTTTTGCAGGAATGTTGCTTCAATTTTCAACCCTTTTGAGAATGCACTGAAATAATCATGATTCAACTTCATAATCATAGTAAAAAATCATATGATTCGCTTCTAATACTGTGAAATATGGACTTTAAACTTAACTTACTCAGATCTACTGTAAACTTTGTTGCAAAACAAAAAGGGGGGAAGAAGAAGCACGTACCGAGAAACATTCCGAGTACCCAAGAAGAAATCTCTAAATCTTCAAAACTCTCTAGAGATTTCTTCTCGAGAATTGAGTACTAAAAAGTCAAAATTAACGCCACATTTTCCAATCTTGAAGCCTGGAGTTAATGAACAGAGAGAGCAACTGACGACCCAGAGAAATCAACAGAATCGGCAACGAATTCACACCGCAAACCCAGAAAATTAAAAGAAAAGCAAGAACTCAAGCACCCAATGAATTGAAGAGTAGGTGCAGAGAGTATTCACGCGAATGGTCCACTGAAGGAGACAGAGAAGAGCGTCATCACAATTCTCATGAGAATGAAGGGCGATTGGTGTGAAAGAAGCCATGATGTAAATAGATTTAAAGTACAAGGGTATTTTTGTATTTTTATTAAACCTGCCACCCTGGGGAACAGTCTGGCCATTAATATAATAATATTACATTACTCTTGGAGTTCAATTAATTCCCATTAATTAATCATTAATGTTATTCAATTTTTGTATATTTATGTAGTGGGATATTAAATATTATAATTAATATTAATATATCATAATCAATATTATCAAAATCATGTATAACATGGTATTGGTTGAGTTAGAGGTTTATGATGTTATGCTATTCGAACATCTTGCGTTCGAAATATGTTTGATTCATATACGATCGGAATTGTTTGTCGAATATAAATATAAACTTTATTATAACATTTTTTCATGTTTTTATAATTTGAACAAATATTAACATTTTCATAAATAAATATATTCTTTTATTTAAGTTTAATATAAATATATTGTTAAATATTATAATTTTTAAAAACTATAATTTATCATATTTCACATTATCTTTTTAGTATTATTATTTATTTAATTGTGGGTATTATAATATTGTTCTATTATTTTATTTAAAAATTAAATTAAATTATTTTACTTTTTCAATTTTTAATCTAAAAAAATAAATTTTTAGTATATAAATTTAAATATGAAATCCAAAAAAATTTGAATTGATTGTTTTAACAAGTTATTCTAATGAACATGAATATTCGTATAAGTATATGAACAATGTTAGAACACAAATTATCACTCAAATAAAATATGCATGAAATGCACAATATTCGTATAAAAATATGAACGAATATAAACATTGAGAATTCATTTGTTCAAATCAAATATGAGTACTATTTATGGGGCGATGCTTAGATATGATCCTCATTGTTTAGGGGTAATGGCAAATTGAGTCTCCATAGTTTTGAAATTTTGGCAATTTTGATCCCCAAAGTTTTGATATGGCAAAACAGATCTCCGATTTTTGTATGGTTTGGTAAAACTAGTCTCTATTGTTTATCAAAATTGACAATATTAATCCTCAAACTCTTCAATTTTGGCAATGTTAGTCCCCAAACAACAACAATGGTTTATTTGATTCTCATAATTCCATAATTTTGGCAAACAAGGTCCCTAACGGTGTTAGATGTCATCAACGTTTTGAAAAATGGCAATTACGGTCCTCAAAGTTTTGAAATTTAGCAATTAAAGTCTTTTTTTAATTTTGAACAATTGAGTCCCTAAACTTTTTGCAAATGTTGCACATTTAGTCCCGACACACCCCAAATACATTGTTGTTAATTCGGTTATCGTAAGTATTATGTTTCATCGTTCATACGTTAAAAATATAAATACTTATAGGGCCCCAACGTAAGTATTATGTTTACGCACCTTAATGTTTTTTTTGACTAATCGACCACTATTTTCTTAATTTTTAGAAGATACATTCCTCAAAATTTCGCAATTCTTCCAATAATTTTCCTCAAAATTGCGTATAGCACCTTAAAGGCACCATTCCAGAAGATCTAAAAGCTATAACACATAGTGGTCCAACATGTTAGAAAAATAATTATAAGTCTGTCATCAAAGATTTTAGTCGCAATGGAAACCGTAAAAAATAGACAGATAACAACAAAATTAACACGGGGGAAAGAAAAGTGTTTCAAAATAACTTTCAAGAAACATGGCGTTTCATTTCACTAAAATAAAATACATAAGAATAATACTAGAGATTATTCTAAACTCTAAACGCGAAATGGGAGGAAAATGGTGAAAATAGGCTTCCAAACAAGGGGCAGGGAGGAAAATGACGAAATTCGACTTCCAAACGCGAAGGGTTGAGGGGGGTCGGAGGGTTTAGTGTAGATGCGAGTAAAATGAGAAATACGGCTGAGAAGGGGGTTAGATTTAACGTCCGTTAAAGGAAATAAAGATCATTTTTGTCAAATTATCCAAATTTGGGGATTAGTTTTGCCACAAACTTTAAATAACAAGGATACGTTTTGCATGAATCAAACTATGGGAACGAGTTATGAACTTTGGGGATTCAATTTGCCAAATTGTGTAAACTATAGGGATGATTTTTGCCAATTAATCAAAGTTTGAGGACACTATATGCCAAAAACAACTTTGAGGTCTAAATTTGTCAAAATTATCAAAATTTGGGGACCAATGCAGCCATTTTCCGCTATATATGATTAAATAGTTGAATCAAAGTGACAAAGATGAGTTATATTAGATTTAATTATATAATGTAAATTTTTATATTTTAAAAATTTACGATAAAATAAAATTATAAATTTAATACCCTGAACTATACCATAAATTTAATACACTAAATTTAATACAATAAATTTTCAACCATTTATTTTCAATTTTGTATCCCGTATCATTTATCGATATTGAATACACTGATCTCAACAAATAAACGTCAAATTATAAATTAAATTTTTTACAATCAAGATATACCATAGAATTGAACTGATAAGTTATAACTTGATAGAGTTAAATTAATACACATAACTTTATTAGACTATAACTATAGTGTTTATTTACTAGTAATTAAAGAAGAGTTGGCTCACCAATAAAAAGGCACACATTCATTGAAGAATAATTGCAAAAATGTAACAACCTTATTTAATTAGTGATTAATTCAGAATAATAATTTATGCTATTTATTGATAAATTATTATATACTATTATCCATTTTTGTTTAATGATAGTAAATGAAAATACCTCATTACATTGCCATAATACATTATCCTTACATATTGATTATTTTGTTCGCAATAGAAATATAAATCATACTACAAATATCTTAGTTACAAGGGTATTTAATGATATTGGTATATAAGTGAAAATTAATATTATTGGATATAACCAATTGAGTATTATATGTGATGTTTTAAAGATTTAATCGGAAATGTTTTCAACCCGTTGTTCGATCCATTTAAATTCAGAATTTTTTTATTTATATAAAATGGGTTTTAAGCAGTTGAATCATTTTTTAGGGATTATATCGATTTGTCTGATTTTGAAGAATCGTATCAGTTTACAAGTAAACATACCAGACCAACTGGTTTTGAATTCATTAGGCCAAAAATAAATAGTATAGTTAAACATTGGTTGCACAATTTGTTAGAATTCATTTAATGTAGCGCACCGAAGTGGTTGCCTTATTATCTAAAAATAAAAACCTTAAAAAAATGTAAAAATAAAAATAGCGGGATTTTATGCAATATAAAATATTAGATTTCAAAATGATTTGAAATATTATTCTGTTGAATAAAATAAAAATAATAATGATATTTATATTTTCAATCAATGCATCCTTAATGTTTCCTGTAGTGTGGATAAAACCGTATAATAATATAGTTTTGTCCATCCAGCTTTTCGCCACGCCGGTGCCCATGGGTACATGGGCGTCGATGTGATGCCACAGAAATACGGTAGGGGGAGGCGGACAAGGAGTTGGGTACCCTTTGTCCGCGGAAATGATTTTTTATATTTTTTGTTTTATTATTTATATTTAATTATAAAATTGAAATAATTATATATTATTTGAAATATTATAATTACAAATGTAATGAATAATGATGTTAAAAATGACAAGATTAATTTAGTAATATAAATTCGTAACTTGTTTCAGATTAAATATTTCGAGAAAAAGATAAAAATATGGAATATGAAAGTATAAAAAAGAAACTCAAAATAGTTAAAAGTATTAAAGTAAATGTAATATTTAATGAGAAATTAAATAATAAATATATAAAATTGATGAGATAGAAAGATAAAATTAAATTTGGAGAAAGAATATGATATGAATGAAAGAAAAATGAAAAATAACGTGAATGAGTGAGAAATTTTAGAAATTGAAAGAGAATGATGATGTATAGAGAGATTTATACAGTGAAAATAGTTTTGAACACGGATAAAGTTACACTTAGCCTAACAAATCATAATCTATAATCGGATTCATTGAAAAATAACAAATCTCACATGTTGCACCCTTATTGGTGCAATACGTGTGTTGATTTACGGTTGCAAATGAATCAAATTGGACCATTCATAGCTCGAGTTTAATACCTAACAAACCGAACTCGACAAATTTCAAGTTATTCGATATTTACGAACCAACATAATCCCGGGTTTAAAACCACAATAATATCAAACAATACACATAGTTGAAGTGTGTTTTCATTACAAAAAAGTTCAATCAAAACAAAACTCAGACAAGTTCAATGAAGGCCATGGGAGCACTATCTCCTCGACGAGGTAAAGTTCTAATGATCCTCGTATACCCGCCTTCTCTATCTCCGTATCTTTCTCCGACTTCGGCAAAAAGAGCATGAACAATCTGTTTTTCATATATAAATCCCAAAGCTTGTCTTCTCTTATGCAAAGATCCATCTTTGGCTAATGTGATCATTTTATCGACGTATTTTCTCATTGCACTTGCTCGTGCTCTTGTCGTCTTTATACGACCGTACTTGAGGAGTTGAGTCGTCAAGCATCGTAAAAGTGCTCGTCGTTGATCCGGGGGACGATTTAGTTTAGGTACTTTTCTTCCATGCCTCATTGCGGAAACTCGGCCACCATTGTCTATCCATGGGAGGATATTGCCATAACCTGCAAAAATATGAGGAAATTAATCATGTTTCGATTCACTACAATTTTGCTTCAACAAAACATCGTCTTATCGAGTCTCGTTGCTCATTTTGAAACATAAATGGATAAAGAAATAGCATGAACAAACAATAACTACTCTTTTGCGCCAAATAAAATCAACTAAACGAAGATTGGATTCTCAAATAACTGCAAAAAACGGTTTGATAGATCGAACCGAAGAGCTTCCGGTTCATGTAAACCGCTACAAACCGTTTCTCAAACCAATGAACCGTAAAATTTTAAAATATCCTCCTATTTAAACCAAACCGAAAAATCTTCAGTTCACTAAAAAGTAAAAACCAGTTTGAATCAGCGGTTATAAAACAAAGATAGGAAGTAATCAAAATAGAGACAAATAATCTAGAGATGGGTCCGATTTATCGAAGGCAATATTATGAAGGGAGGATAACACATTGAAATTATATTACATGTAGAGTTTAGTCCCCTTTCACTTAACTAGACAAGGTCAATAAAAATCCAGACAATGTAAAAAGAACAAGATAATGCTATTCAGAGCTTTTAACTGTGCCAAGATAACTCTACAAAGCATCAGTAATATACAGTACATCTAGAGTATAGTCCCTTTATATTTAAGCAAACAAGGTCAAGAACAAGCAGAAAACATAATGCAATTCAGAGTATTTAACCGTGCCAAGACAATCTGGCAAACGAAATTACATAAATGAAGTTACAAAAGAATCCACATTCTTGAGAAGGATGAACATACAGAAGTTTTACTAAAAAACAGCCACAAAATACGTAATTAAGAGCTCAAAGTTTCACAAAACATTATACGCCAATTACCATTGTGATACTGAAAAAAAAATTGAGCATTATCAAAGGAAGAATTAGTAGCATTGTACCTAGGTTCAAGCTTAGAGAATGAAGGGTGTGCAAAGGGGCGAGTCCAACGTAGGAATTAACAACTCTCGGGGCGCTTTTGAAACAGGAAATTTTCACCGCAGACAAAGAAGACCTATTTCTGAAAGAAACAGAAGGACCTGTGCTAACCGAAGGGAGAGCCGCACGAAGAGAAGAAAAACTCCACGTCGTCGAAGACGCCATTTTTGTGATTGGTTAAGAAACGAGAGGTTTCTTTTATCTGGATAATTATTTCTGGGTCCTTTTATTCTTCGTATTTTCTTGAATTCCACCAAAACTTACCTTTTTCACAAAAAGGTCCTCATCCTTAGAACCATTTTGTTTTAAAATTTCAAGGTTCTCCCATTCATGATTCATCCCATACTTTTTGAAACTCGTTCGGACCCTCGTTCGGACCATCCAATCCAACCGGTCTGACCGTGAAAATATGGTAAGATTGATCTGATTCATTCTTAATAATGATTTTATTTCAAAACCGTGCTATATCAACAAAAAATTGATTCGATCCCTATCTAAATGTTAAAAATCGATCAAAATCTGTTCGACCAACTAGAATTAGGCCTATTGAACCACAATTTTAACCTAATGGAGCTATATTTTTTTCTAATATTTAATCAAATAAAAAAAAAGTTGTTAAATCATTTACAATTAAATTAATGAAAAATTATTATTTTAAATTTATTTTATTATTAAATAATATATTAACATTGTAAATATACATATTTGTGAAATCGATTTGAACCGATCCGACTATACGATTCGACTAATAGAAGATATTTCTGGTTCATCAATCGAATATGTTTCAAAAACTATTTCCCTAGCTTCCATTTTGATTCTTTGAATCAATATATTATATTGATCTAGAATTCCATTACGACCTGTAATATTGGTCGGTAACAAATTTTTTTTTTTTTTTTTAGGATCGTACACGAAAATCACATAGTGGTCAAAATATCGGTATCACCTAATTTCGTTTCTTCATTATTTATTATTTAGATTTTAAAAGATTTTAATTATTTCGTTTTCTTAATTATTTAAGATTTTAAAATATAAGGATAGTTGAGTGGAATTTGAAAATAAAGATATTTGCCAAAAATGTGTGAGAAACCCGCTTACCCATTTTGCAAAAACCCAGACCCGTTTCTGGTGACCGTAACCCCACCCGATCCACATTCGTTTCGCA
Source organism: Utricularia reniformis (assembly GCA_009725065.1). Taxonomy (NCBI): domain Eukaryota; kingdom Viridiplantae; phylum Streptophyta; class Magnoliopsida; order Lamiales; family Lentibulariaceae; genus Utricularia; species Utricularia reniformis. Next base: position 762,065 of record RWGZ01000555.1, read on the forward strand.
TCAAAATAACAGTAATGATTTTTCTTACAAGTTCTGCAAATCCCTAATTCAAATATATGTCTGTTTTTGGAACAACACCATGCAATCACTCAGCATTCGACGGTGGCGCCGGAGCTTCCCTTTTTCCGATCCCGGCCATTTGAATTCCGGTGGAACCATCTGCTGAGCCATCTGGGTTAGCCACACTTGAGCCAGCAAATGGTTTTTTCTTCTTAGCCTTCTGAGCCCAGCCAACAAGACCAGCTTGAACATGCTCATCAAATATCGATTTCTTGAAATGACTTCCCATCTACAAAATCAAACACGAAAAACACATCTTAGTTCTCCGATTCCGATTCGTATATTAAGCTTTCGACTCTAAAACTGTTTCGGAATCTTACCTGTGTGACAAGAGCATAAAGAGGCAATGTGCTGTAGCTGCATAGAACCTGAATGAACAAACTGAAAGATGGGGGTGGGGTGGGGTGAGATCATAAAGCTAGAAAAAAGCGCAACTTGATAGTGAATCATATTGAAAAAGCTAGAAATATTCTAGTTGCACAACCGATGTGTATCATATTTCAATATGCTCGGTATTGCTCAAATCATAGGACGATCTATTTTTTGTCGCCTCATGTGCTTTTCTACTAGAGTTTTTTTCTATATAAATCGTTATAGACCAACCCGAAACCCACTCAGCTCTTATACCATATAGAAATTCATAATTCAATGAGCATCCATTGGAGAAGTGAATGAAAATGATACATCTAGTCGATTACTCATGATATCACACCCCTTATAAACTAGAAATATTCTAGTTCTACAACCGACATGGGGGCAATATTTCAACACTCCCTCTAAAGTCGAACTGGAAATATCCCATTAATAGTGTTCGAATCATAGGTCGATCTATTTTCTATCGCCTAAGCTCGATGAGCTTTTCCATCAAAGTTTTTTTCTATCTAAATCGTTACGGACCAACCCAAAACTCACCCTTAAACTCTGATATCATATAGAAATTCAGGATTCAATGGGTCGGGAGTGTATAACCCAATCCATAAGAGAAATGAATCACATTGAAAATGATAAACCTAACCAATTACTCATGATATCACACCGCTTATAAACTAGAAATATTCTAGTTATACAACCGACATGGGGCACTATTTCAACACTCCCTCTAAAGTCGAACTGTAAATATCCCATTAATAGTGCTTGAATCATAGGTCGATCTATTTTCTATCGCCTAAGTTCGATGAGCTTTTCCATCAAAGTTTTTTTCTATCTAAATCGTTACGGACCAACCCAAAACTCACCCTTAAACTCTGATATCATATAGAAATTCAGGATTCAATGGATCGAGAGAATGTCTGTATAACCCAATCCATAAGAGAAATGAATCACATTGAAAATGATAAACCTAACCAATTACTCATGATATCACACTCCTTGTAAACTAGAAATATTCTAGTTCCCAATATTTCAACACAATTCACCCCGAATATCGAAATAAAACTGACCTGATAATAAGCCTTGGGACAATATATCTAACTCTTCCCATTATGCATGAGTCAAAGCCATATTGAACCTAACACCATGTAAAAAAATATTAACACCAACATCAACAAACAAGAAGCTATAAAACTAAAGATGCAAATAACTCACCCAAATCCAGAAGAAAAACGCAATCTCGAACGCATTTTGGAAGAGTATAAAATGGATTAATATAAGTATGATTCGAGGACGATGGAACCAAAAGTGATTATCAGACGGTTGCACCACCAAATCGCCTTCAATAGCTACATGTTTCTCGGCTACCTCAGTTGCTAACTGTGTGATCACATGCTCAAGCTTTGTCCCAACAGCAAGCAAAAGCTAACGAACCGAACGATGTAAGAAAACGAATCAACGTTTATCTATAAATGTAATAAGAAAACTCACAATAAACGGAATGAATGCGATCCAGAAGTACGTATGCCAACCTACAAGTCATGAAAGCGTATTCGAATAAAAAAACGTGATTTATCTTTACGAAATCAACGAAATAAAAGCGTACCCCCGATATTCAGTAGCAAGAAGATGATAACAAAGATCCACAAATACCAACTGCAACACATAAAGCATTAACATCGAATAAACGTAAATTTGGTAGCACTGATACCTTATGCCAACAACTTTTTTGAAGTCGTCTTCGAGAGCTCGAATCATGTACTTGTGAAAGTTAAATTTCGGGTTTCCACGGCAATGCGTCTGAAGTAGAAATTGTCTCGTAAAATAAAGAAAAACGAATGCTGGATAATAAGAGTGTTTCACATTACCATTATAAATCCTAATCGGAGAGCCGTGTAATCCGTTTTCGTGACAGATGCATAGAATTGCTTAAAAAAAGAATGCTGAAAAAACGATAAACCGATGTTTAGACGTACTAATAGCTCGTACATTTTGAAGCACAGTTCACTTACCAGCCAACCCATAAAAGCAGAATGTTTTCCGAAGCGCAAAAATCGCTTCTTAATGAATTCATGTTGATGAACATGAGTGACCTTTGGTTTCAAAGCTGTAATGTTAAGACTCATGATTAAGATGCACTTTTGCTTCATTTACGCATTTGATTAGCATAACGATTATACCTTGTTGATGATCGTAATTATCTTTCGCAATTGAGTCTTCCCAATTCTTCCATTGCCGAATCTACATAAGAATCAACACGAAGTGAAGCTTATTCGAATCAATCAATTCAGTTTAAGGTAGAAAAATACACACCTTTGTACTACCAAATACGATTGTCATAACGGAAAACGTGACATGAACAATCGCAAGAATAAATATGAAGATGTGAAGATGATGCAATCCTTCCAGTGATAAAAATGGAACTTTATTCTACATAAAAGGACCAAAAAAACAGTGTTAAAATTGATTAACAAAACAAACTCCATTGATTAATCAATCACCTTTGCAGCGCAGTAACCAGTTCTGGCAGCCTCTGTAGAGAGCAAGCGCCGGTGATGATTCGCCGGAGATGCATGAGATTCTCCGCCGGAAGATGACTCAGAAGGTAATGAACATGGTAAAAGATGCTTCATAGCTTCAGGTGACATACAAATCTTAACTATACTGCCTTGAAATACAGTCAGCAAAAGGGAAATGAAACCCAATAGCATCAGCTCTGTATAGATCCAAATTTTTGCGTTAGAACAAAACAAAACAGTCAAAAAATTGAAGTTGAATACCTTCTTTAACTTTCAGTAGGGCTTCATAGAGTGGCTTTTGGTTCTTTTTCTTAAGATACTACACAAAACATGAGAAACAGTACAGTATACTCTAATTCAAATTCAAAACCAGTTCAAATTTGTTGTAAATTACAGACCTTGCCGGTATAATGAAGTATACGTTCAGCCCCAAGAGAAATCGCTACGATTACAGTGCAAACGGAGGCGACAACCCACGTGGGAGTATACTCCAACGTCGTTCCTTCTCCTTCCCCGCCGCCGGCCATTTCTCCGTCTCACCAAGAAAACGCAAACCCAGTTTCAAAACCACGCCTTTCACGATCTTATCAATAAAATAAGCATAATTTTCAAATGTTTTCAAAGGCGAGTGATTTCTGTCCGCAGAGTAATGAAGCAACGTGACCTCACTAAAATCATTCAGACAACTGTAATCTCTTGTTTTTCAAATCTAAGACAAAACCAAGTCAAAAACTGTCCCCATTATTTAATTTCTTCGCATTTATTTGGTATAAAAACAGTTATCTTAGTTCATACATAAACCCAAATGTGACTTGTAACTTAGATGAAATTTGGTTTCATCATTTTGGTAATTTTGATTCAAAGTTTTATGGTTATTATAATTTTGATATAATAAGAATATGATAAAATTAGTCCTCAAAGTTTTGATTTAATATAATTTTGATAGAATATGACAAATATAATTTTGATAGAATTTTGATATTTTCTAAGTTTTGATAAATATGTCTCAAAGTTTAGTTAATAGGATAGAATTGTCCCAAAAATTTCCAATTTTGGTAAATGAGAGATTCAGTCAAAATCACTTATTTTACTACTTTGGAAATCTTATTTGCCAAATATTGGTGTTGTTTGGTTATGCAGTTCACCGTCCGGTGTGGTGAACGTGCCGTGATTTTTTCAACTTTGACCAAATATGTTTAACAAGTGTGTTCATCTCACCGCTGAAAACTGCGGTGAGACGGCAATACGTTTGAAACAGTGGTGGACAGAATGCAATTGAGTAATGAACATTATATCATTCCTTTAAAATTAGAGTTTAGAATTAATTTTTATTAATATTATTTGTATTATTATTAATTTTTATTACATATATAAAAATTTTGTCCAAATTAATTTATTAATATTAATTTGTTTAATTGGATCATGACTTAATTATAAATTATAACTTAATTTATAATTAAGTTATGAATGAAATAAATGATCGCATTGCACTAGCGAGGATTGAAGAAGATCGTTGATTTAGATAATTCACTTTTGTCAATGTTTGTTTTTTGATACTTTTGATCAATAACTTATTATATTCTAGCAATTTCTTAAATAACGAGTTTATCATAATCAATATAAAATATAATTTGTAAGTGATACACAATTAATTAAAAATAAGGACAAAATAGTCATATTATAAAATCATGATCACTGCACCGCTGTTTCAAAATAGTTTTTTAAAATAACGATCAGTTCACCTCACAGCACAATATAGTCATCTCACCTCACCACTATTTATCAGACGCTGTTCCAAACGTACCCATTGTAAACCCAAAGACCAAATTTGATAAAATTTTAAAGTTTGGTCACTAAATATAATATTACTGATAAGAACTCTAGAACCATGTACCCTGCAATGGATGAGACTCAATAACGATCCATGTGGTAAAAGCGAATTTGTGCAGCCCAGTAGTATACTTAAGATAAAATGACCCGATGTTCCGCGATGAGACCGAAGATAACCTTGTCGAAATAAAATGGTTTCTGACAGTTGACTCCATGGTTCGGTCCAAACGGTTACAAACCCACGCGCTCCACGCTTCGGGCCAGATCACGCAGACCACGCATCGGTCCCGGCCTCGTTTTACATCGCGCGACAACAACCTCTAACAAACCTGTCAGAGGCAGTTACAGAGCGTGGATTACACACGCTATCAACTCTATAAATACAGAGCACAACGACGGAAAAAGAAGGACCTTCTAGATGCATAAGAACATGCCGTTACCCTGCCAGAGTTCTTATTGCTTTCTTATACCCTGTTATCTTCTTAAAGCCTATGCTATATTCTGTAATGAATCATTCGATTAGTGAACAGGCTAAGAGCTTATCTCGCTTTTAATCAAGTGGTTTTTTCCCCAATTCCTGGGGTTTCCATTATAAATCGTCTTGCCTCGTTGTTATTTATATTTTTAGATCATCTTCCCACCAAAAACAAATCATAACTGAGTTCGTTTGTCGACGAACCGGACGACTGTTGGTACCCCTAAAAATGGACCATAACAGTTTGGCGCCGTCCGTGGGGACGATTCTCTAATGCCATTTGAGGTTTCTACCAGAGATAGAATAATCAAAGGCATGGCGACTGAAACTTCGACGAATGACAGTGACGTGCTTCCCGACAACCTCCCAGCACCAACATTCACTTTACAGGATCTGGAAGCTGTCGTCAGGAAGGTGGTACTAGAAATTACGTCGAAGAGAAGTGGAACAGAACCACCGGCTATTTCAGGCCATGTTCCAAGAAGTAGAGGATACGAGAGCGACCCTGACGATTCTTTATAATTATTATATTTTCTAGTTTCTTTATAATTATTATATTAGAATACACACATAATTTTAGAGTAAGACAATTCTTCATTGTTTTTAAACATCACTTTCATAGGGACCAAAAAATTGACTAATAGTTTCTCTACGACAACAATTTTGTATAGAATAATAAAAATATTTTATAATTTAATGGAATATGATTTTAAAATTATATTAAGTTACAAATATAAGTTAAATTTAAATTAATTAATTAATTTTTTTCGAATTAAATTAATCCAAGTTTAAATTAAAAGGTTGTTGTAGTTTGTTAATTTTATTGGTAGCCCAACAAATCTGCTCCAACTACAAAAATGAAATGGAAATTTTCAAATTAAGACCAAAACAAAAGGAACGGTTAAGAATTTAAGGCAGCGCCGACCAACCAATCAAAAATTATTTTTGTCCGAGAAGAAGTTAGATGTCAATTTAATTATTAATAGACGATACGATCAGGGTCAGGTGATATGACCGATCGGATGACAATATCCTCTTACCGATCGGACGAGAGAATCGGTGATCAGTCGATCGGTACCCTACGGAGCGTTGGATGATCGGTAATGAATTGTTGGAAGAAGGGTGTGCGATCGATGTCCTCATGAGAAATGTCAACGAAGGTTGCGCCATTACTCCAGGCGGCGGTGTGCGGCTTTGGCGTGCACAAAAGTCTCATAAATTGGCTCGAGGTAGCTGCGGTGAGATCTTAATAGATTACGATAAAATTGTGTGCAATTAAAATATGTAGAATGTCTGTCTATAAAAGGGAGATGTCTGGAAATGTTGAGAGGACGAGCTCTCCAAGAGTTACTGATCAAAAGTTCTTAGTGAATTATTCTTGTGTTTGATGCCCCGTGGGTTATCCTCCATATTCTCGGGTTTCCCACGTATAAACTCTTGTTTTCCTTTCATTACGGCAACCGAATACCAGCGGTATCATTACCTGATACTTAAAACATCACAGAGTAGATCTTTACTCTTAACATTATGCAATTTTGATTATTTAGGAATTAAACTTAGGTGGATGCAAAAAAAATTCTACAATTTTATGTTTTTGTCAAATTTGTTCTCTAAAATTTCATAATTTTGATAATTTATAATTTTTGGTAAAACAAGTTATTGTAATTTGCATAATTTGGTAAAATCAATTTACAATCTTCATTGTGTGTGTCAAATATGATCCAGAATGTTTACAATTTTAATAATTGAAGTCCCTCAAAAAAATGACACATTTAATTCTTATGATTTCATTGTTATAAAATATTAAGTCTTTAACTCATTTATATTAATCAAAGTTTGAATTTAACAATAATTACAATCATCAATATTTGTTTTGGCTAAATATTACGAAAACCCCATATCCTAATCATTTTTTCATATCGTACAGTAGGTGAAATACTAGGTGGTAGCGATATTTTGTCTTGTAACTCCCGATATATGATTGCAACAATGTTTTAAATTTTCGGTATACTGAAATTTCGGACATACCGGTTTCGGCCGATACGGGTTTTTGCGGGTCGGATCGGGTTTTTGGGGTCCTAAAATATGAAAAACTAAAATAGTAAAATATGAATATTTTACTATTTTGAGGTTTGTTATAAAAAACTAAAATATGAATATTTTATAATTTAATTTATTTTAATATTCCGGTACATATCTGGTATACCCGATGCATATCCGATATACCGATCCAATGAGCTTGTCCGATATACCGACCGGTACGGTTTTTAAAACATATTGTAGTGGGGAATCAAGGGGGTAATGCTCTAGAAAATAGTAAAATCAGTTTTTGTTATCCCTACTAATGGGAAACAGTAAATTTACCAGATTCTCCGTCTTAAATAATTCGATTAATCGATTTTCGTTTAGATTTTTTCCATAACAGAAATCAATCCATTAGAAGTTGTTTGTATGGTTTCAGTTAATAATTTTTGCGGTTTATTTCGGTCGGTTGATCAGTTTTTGAAATAAAAATTATAATATAAAATCATAAATGTTTTAAATTCAGTACCGATCGATATACCGGATTAACCTCACACACTCATATATCATGTATGTACCGAAATAACAAATTGAATTATACTATTAATCAAAATACATAATTATTTAACTAATTTATAATTTTTAACTAGACTTAGTCGGTTAACACACAATCATTCACCCCGAAAGAAGCTTAACAAAATACAAACCCGACTTAAATGACAAACAATATTAACATTCTCAAGTGAGGCCATTAGAAATCATGATGACTAAATTTGCAGAATAAATAAACTTTGAGAAACTACACTATCATTGTATGTAAACTATAGGGTGATGTTTGTCCATGACCCCCCAACTTACGGGCTGTGTAAATGTCATACTCTCCAAATTACGAAATTGCAAATATGATATACTTTTTAATTAAAAATATGCATTTATAACCCTCAAATTTCAATTAAATGCAAATAAGACACCTCAAGTTTTCAATACCGTTTATTATTAACACTTTAATGAACTCATAAATTTTTAATATTTCATGCACAATTGTCGAACATCAATGATAATTTTTGTATAATTTTTCAAACGGGTTCTATTTGCGTACTTTGTGATGAATTTTCAAACTGTTTTCAACTTACGGAAAATCGGGTTCTAAATGTCAGGGGTAAAAAACAAACGGTATTGATAACTTTAGGTGTAATTCTTGCAATTTCGTAAGTTTGAGGGTATGCCCTTTATACAACTTGTAAGTTGGGGGGTTAATTATGTAATTTTCTCGTAAACTATATGAACTAGTTTTGTATTAATCAAAATTTGAAAATAAATTCTGAACATTGAAAATGAGATTTACTTTATATTATAAATTTTAGAAATGAATGATGGACAAAATTCAAAGTTTAGAAACTTTAAATATCAATAAAAAATTTGGGATCAAATTTATTAAAATTATCAAAATTCAAAAATTAAATGGAGCATTTTCTTTCATAATTTCAATATCAAATTTTATGCAATTTGAATATTAAGGTTATGTTCTATTTGTATTCTCAAATTGTATTTTGATATTAGAATACATTATTGCAGTTTTTACAGAATACTACATTATTTACATTATTATTATAAACATAATGCATTTTCAAATTATTATTTGAATGCAGAATGAGGTATGAGATTGAATATGAAAATTAGAATGCATTCTCGTTATTTAATTTATAAATATATCTTATAAAAAATCATATTTTCTTTCACCTTCAACAATCTCACATTACAATGTCGTTAGATATATTTGTAAGTTGTTCATTCTCATGTATTTTTAACGTTCAACTATAACCATACATATAATACATTTGAAACATCGTTTGATAAATAGCGGTGATGTGAGATGAATGTACTGTGCTGTGAGGTGAACTGATCGTGATTTTAAAAAATTGTTTTCGAAACAGCGGTGCAGTGATTTTGATGTAATAAAATGATTTTTTTACCCTTATTTTTAAATAATTGTTTATAACTTAAAAATTAATTTTCATATTATTTTATGATAAATTCGTTATTTCAAAACTATATTTTTAAATTATTATATATATTTTTATAGTTTGAAGAAGTAGTTGATAGAATATAAGAAGTTATTGATCAAAATTATTTTTTTAAAAAAATAAACTATAATTTATCAATGATAAAATTGACATTTGACATGTACGTTCTTGTGGCCGTTGGGTTAAACAAGTTGTGATCTCACCGTTGTTTTCTGCGGTCGCACGAACGCGGTTATTAATGACGTTTGGTTAAAATAGAATACAACTACCGTACGTTCACCGCACTGGATGGTAAACTGAGTTTCCAAACAACACCAAAATTTCTTTCGTCATATAGATACTAGCGACGATGAGTCTAATTTGGATAAATATAATTTTATACATAACATTATTCTTGTTCTGTAATTTAATTTATCAATTACATAACACTCAATGAATTCTAGATTTATAATCGGATTCTGAAAATACATTGTAATAATATTCAAAAGGTATAGAGAATATAGCCTAAAAGTTGCTTTGGGATCAGTCAAATTCATCCTAAAATTGAATATTCTTGTCGATAAAGGAAATCCAGTGCCAACTGGTGAATTGATCCGATTTAGGGCTGCAATTGGACAATGTAATTATTTGGGCTTGGTTGGGACGAGGAAGCCGAGCACGGATCAGCTGTTACTTTCAACAACTGATTTGACTGAAAGATTTTCGGCGACCTTTTCGCAACTGTATTTTTTTTATTTGAAAACTCTGATGTATTTTAATGGGATCACGCCAAACGCTTCTTTGACTCGGAAATGTCCCAAGCCGATGTCTCTTACAGGTGAATTTCGAATCCTTACACTTTTATATTCCGTCAATGGTTTTCTAGGGTTCGTTCGAATTCATTATTGTATGGCTATTGTGGAATTTGAATCTTTTTGAAATTCCATTATGTGATTCGATTCGATTCGATTTGATTGACATCTTCCTTTGCCATCATCGACACTGTAAAATACAAATTATGCAGTATTTTGTGCCTATTTTACACTGTAAAAGTTCTGTTTCGACTACCAGTACCTTTTGCTTTTCATCAACTTTCGATGTGAAATTTAAAGTACCAAAATTTTATATGATTTCTTAAATTTATTATCAAAGTTTTTTAATTTTGCGGAGTCCTCGAAGTTTGAGTTTACGACAAAGCAATCCTTATGGTAAATTGATCCAAATTATATGGATTAGTTTTGTCATATGGGGATCAAAACCAAATTTGAAAACTTTGGAGAGTATATTTATCAAAACATTCAAATATGGAGACTACAGATGTCTAATTAAAGTTTGATATAAAATTTGTCAAAATCACTAAATTTTGGAGATCAAAGATGTCATTTTCTCTTAATAGTATTTATCTATCTTTTAGAAGAAGATTTCAAAGGGAAAACACCATTAAAACACTTCCCTAAACAAAGTAAATCTTTGTTAGTGCATTAGAATGTTGTTTTTGAATCATTTGAGCTTAATATGTTGCATTTGTAGATTATAATCTGAATTTCTAATTGGTTCTTCATTTTACAGCTGCGGTTCATGTCAATACCCGCTAAACTTAACATCTACGAATCGTATAACATCTTCGATGGACTCGAAATACAGAAGATCTCTTAACAAGGGATACATTTCATTTCGATCGATCGATCCGAGTAGATTTACACAGGTAGATAAAGTGAAATGCTTTCCTATAAGTTGGGGAGGATTCGGTTCGAGTTCGAAACTTCTTTGTCGAAATTGTGAAGTTGTGATTGGATATGGATATGGTAAAAAATCTGTTATAAGTATGCCATGTTCATCTTATAAGAAGGTTAAGGTAAAAATTAAAGCTTTACAACCTTCTGAATGATGATGATGATGAAAAAGTTTTAACAGCTAACAAACTTATGTTATGTATAGTTGTGGTATG